>JAULBY010063542.1:0-106588 GCA_032358315.1 Ophiocytium majus | reverse complement strand
TTGGACGAAGCCCTGGATCGCCCCGGCGGACCAGGCCCGGAACGCGGCGGCCTGGAATACCCTGGCCCCGCCGGTTTTCCGGAACTTTTTTACGGCGGTGGCACCATGACAGCAACCCTCTTTCCGTTCTTGGCCGAAGCGGTCACTCCCTGGCATGCGGCGTCGGCCCTGGCCCGGCGGCTGACCGAGGCGGGGTTCACCGAATTGAACGAAACCCAGACCTGGGTCCTCCGGCCCGGAAAGGGCTATTTTGTCCGGAGGGGGGGCTCGGCCCTGGCGGCCTTCGTGCCCGGAACCGATCCCGCGGCCGGTTGGTCCATCGCCGCCGCCCACACCGATTCCCCCGGATGGCGGCTGAAAACCGCCCAGCAGCGGCCCCAGCCCCCGGGCGTGGTCCGGATCGGCACCGAAGTCTACGGTTCGCCCATCCACTCCACCTGGTTCGACCGCCCCCTGGCCGTGGCGGGCCGGGTCTTCGTATCGGGCAAGGACGGCACGCCCCGGGAAATTCTGGTCCGCACCGAACCACTCGGGTTGTTCCCCAACCTGGCCATCCACTACAACCGAGAAGTCAACAAGGGAATCGCCTACGATCTTTCGGAACAGCTGAGCTTCCTGGCATCCCTGGCACCGGACACCGACCTCCAGGGAGCCCTGGCCCGGCGGGCCGGGTTCGACAAGGCCGGATGGCTGTCGGCCGACCTCTTTGCCGTGGACGCGTCGGCGCCGTCGGCCCTGGGTCCCGAGGGACTGTTCCTCTCCCCCCGGATCGACAACCTGGCCGGCTGCCACGCCGTGGTCGAAGGCCTGCTGTCCGCCTCTGGAACGGCCTCGGGCCGGACCCGGCTGGCCTTTTGCTTCGATCAAGAAGAAATCGGATCCTCCACCTGGACCGGGGCCGACTCGTCCTGGCTGGGGGACCTGATGGCCCGGGTCCACGGCCTGGCCGGCGGGACCGCCGAGGGTCTGTTCCGGACCAAGGCGGCGAGCTTTGTGCTGAGCGTCGACGCGGCCCACGGGGTGCACCCGAACTGGGCCGGCCAGCACGACGAGGCGTACGCTCCCCAGCTGGGCCAGGGCCCCGTCCTCAAGTCCAGCGCCCGGTTCAGCTACGCCACCACGGCGGCCACCGAGGCGGTGGTGCGGTCGGCCGCTACCCGGGCCGCCGTTCCCTTACAGGCTTTTGTCATGAAATCGACCCTGACCCCCGGCAGCACGGTTGGTCCCATCACCACTTCATGGACGGGGATCCCCGGGGCCGATGTGGGCATACCGATCTGGGCCATGCATTCGTCCAACGAAACCGCCCATGGGAAGGACCAGGACGCCATGGTCCGGCTGGTGGCCGAACTGTACCGGAGCTGACCGAACCGTGGCCGACATTGTTCTCGTGGCCGTCAACGCGAACTACGTGCATCCGCCGTTTGGGCTGTTCTGCCTGAAGGCGTCGTTGGGCCGGTTGAAGGCACGGTGCCGGATCCTCGAATTCACCGGCAAGACCCCCGAGGACGAAATGGTCCGGGACATCGCGGCCGAGGCCCCCCTCATCGTCGGGTTCGGCGTGTACCTCTGGAACCGTCAGACCATGGTGTCGTTGGCGGCCCGGACCCGCGCCTTGTTGCCCGGGGCCCTGCTGGTCGCCGGGGGACCCGAAGTGACGGGAGCCGACGGAGACAGCCCCCTCCGCCGGGCCTTTGACCGCACCATCGATGGCGAGGGAGAACTGCCGTTCCGGGACCTCTGCGCCGAGGTGTTAGGGGCCGATCCGGGGACAGAGCCGGGAAACGCCTACGACGAATACTCCGACCACGACCTGCGGCACCGGCTCACCTACGTCGAGGCCTCCCGGGGCTGCGCCTTCCGGTGCTCGTTCTGCACCAGCGCGTCCCGGCCCGGGGTGACCGACCTCCCCCTGGGGCCGTTCTTCGCGTCGATGCAGTCCCTCCTCGACCGGGGGGCCCGGAAGCTCAAGTTCCTCGACCGCAGCTTCAACCTCGACATCGGCCGGGCCTGCGCCATCCTCGATTTCTTCCTCGACCGGCCGGGGGACTACTTCGTCCATTTTGAACTGGTGCCGGAACGGATGCCTGAAGAACTTCGGGACCGCCTTCGGCGCTTTCCGCCGGGGTCCCTGCGGCTGGAAGTGGGGGTGCAGACCCTGGACCCGGCGGTTTCGGCGTCGGTCCACCGGCACCTCCACCGGGACAAGGTGTTGGAAAACTTACGGTTCTTGGCCCAGGAAACCACCGCCATCGTCCACGTCGACCTGATCGCCGGCCTTCCGGGGGAGACCTTGGCAGGGTTCGCCGCCGGGGTGGACAACCTCTGGGCCTTCCTCAACGGCCGGCCGGAAACCGAGGTGCAGCTGGGGATTCTGAAACGCCTGCCGGGGACCCCCCTGGACCGGGACCCGCCGCCGGGCAGCGTATTCCGGGCCGAGCCGCCCTACGACCTTCTGTCGTCCCCGGAACTCGACGGGGCGACCCTGGTCCTGCTGAACAACGCGGCCCGGCTCTGGGAGCGCATCGTCAACCGGGGCCGGTTCCCTGAGCAAACGGCCCGGCTCCTGGGACCGGCCGAAGGGGCCTTCGGCCGGTTTCTCGCCTTCAGCGCCTGGTTTGTCGCCCGCCACGGCCGGTCCTGGGGCATCGCCCTCGACGACCTGGGCCGCAGCCTCGACGACTACCTCCGGTAAAGCGCTTCGGAACTGACCTCCTGCCGGGAGTGGGCCCCGAGGACGAACGAGAACCGGTACGGCTTCAAGGGAATCCGGTAGTCCTCGAAGGTCAGGGGACCGCAGCTGCCGCTTCCGATTCCGCATTGCCGGTGGTCGAGGGTCAGGGTCACCTCGTCGCGCCGGGGGACCTCGTGACGGTGTTTCGCCGCGTCGAGGTCGGCCACGGTGTAGGGGTGGGCCGAGAACCCGAAGGGTTGGTCCGACGTGACCCACAGCCCGGTGCCCCTGTCGTCGTAGAGGCCCATCCACCGGGTGTCGTGCCGGTTGCCGTTTTCCTGGGGGTAGGCGTAGTCGGTGTGGAGGGCCCCGAGGCCCGCTTCCCACACGCCGGTCCTCACCGCGGCGCGGCTGTCAGCGTAGCTTTCCCCGGGTCCCAGGCCGTACCACCGGGCCTTGGAGTAGGCGCCGGGGAGCCGGAGGTCCACGCCCAGCCGCGGCAGGTGGGGCCCCGTCCCTTCGGGCTTCACGTCGACGGTCATCTCCACCAGGCCGCCGCCGGTGAACCGGTACCGGTATTCCACGGCAAACCCGGTGACCAGGGACGGCGGCGCCACCCGGGTTTTCACCACCACCTCGGGGCCGTCCTTGCCGTTGACCACGGCGCACGCATCGACCCGGTGCTGGAGCACGTGGTACCCCGCGGCCTCCCAGGTCTTGGTGAACCCGTCGGGGAGCCCAAACATCCAATCGTTGTCGATCCGGGCCCGCCACAGGTTGAGCCGCGGGCCCTCGACCAGCACAGGAACCCCCGCCAGGGTCCAGGCCGACAGCCGGCCGGAGAGCCGGTCAAAGGTCAGCCGGTGGTCGCCCTGGAGGAGCGTCAGCTCCCGGGCCGACTCGTGGAAGGCGGCGGGCCGGGCCGGACGGGAGGGGGTGGCCGAAGCCGGGGCCGGAGCCGCCGGGAACTCGGTGAAACCGACCTCGTGGCCGGCGGGGGCCCAAGGGCTGTCGGCCTTGGTCCGGAACGACAGGCGGACGAGGCGCTCCCCGGTGTTCACCCGGCCCAGGGCCTCGGCCAGGCCGGGAAGCACCAGTTCGACGGTTTGTCCCGCCGCAGCATGGGGCGCTTCCACCCGGGAACCGGCCCGGGAGACGCCGTCGGACAGCAGGGTCCAGTCGACGGTGTACTGGTCGAGACCCGAGAAGTCGTGGCGGTTGAGCACAGAGAACCGGCCGTGGGATAGGTCGGCCACGGTGACCTTCACCGGCGATTGGTGGGCCTTGAGCTCCAACAGGCCGGGGGTCGGGGTCCGGTCGGCGAAGACCAGTCCGTCGCAGACGAAGTTGCCGTCGTTGGGGTGGTCGTTGAAGTCGCCCCCGTAGGCATACCAGAGCTTGCCGTCGGTGTGCTGCTCGAGGCCGTGGTCGGCCCATTCCCAGACGAAGCCCCCCTGCATCCGGGGGTGGCTCCAGAACAGATCCCAGTACTCCTTGAGGACCCCGGGGCCGTTCCCCATGGCGTGGGCGTATTCGCAGAGGACGTAGGGCTTGCCCGTGGTGTCGGCGTCGGCCTGCTTTTTCCACAGTTCCGGGCTGGTGTACATCTGGCTGAAGATATCGACGCTGGGGGCCCCGCGTGCGATGTCCCATTCGGGCGATTGGTGGTCGGGCATCCGGGTGGCGCCTTCGTAGTGCACCAGGCGGCCGGGGTCGCGCTCACGGGTCCACTTCGACATCGCCTGGTGGTTGACGCCGAAACTGCTTTCGTTGCCCAGGGACCAGAAGATCACCGCAGGATGGTTCTTGAACGCCTCGACCAACCGCCTCATGCGGTCGGTGTAAGCCAGCTCCCATTCGGGCCATTCGCTGGGATTCTTCCCTTCTTTATAGGTGAACCCGTGGGTTTCCAGGTCGCACTCGGCCACCACGTAGAACCCCAGCTCGTCGCAGAGTTCGAACAGGTGCCGGTCGTTGGGGTAGTGGCTGGTCCTCAGGGCATTGCAGTTGTGGGCCTTCATCAGGAGAAGGTCCTGACGCAGGTCGTCGATGGGAGTCACCCGGCCGAGCCGGGGGTGGTTGTCGTGGCGGTTGACCCCCTTGAGCATGATGCGCACGCCGTTCACAAGAAACGCGTGTTTGGTCCGGGTGATGGTCCGGAACCCGGCGCGGACCGAAACGGCGGTCAGCTCTGTCCCCGAGGCATCGAGGACCGCAAGGACCAGGCGGTAGAGCCAGGGCATTTCAGCGGTCCAGGCCAGGGCGCGGGGAACGGTGGTTTCGAGGACTTTGGCCTCGAGGGGAGAGGAGGAGGACCAGACTTCGTCCCCCTGGGGATCCAGGAGCCGGGCCTTCAGCGTGCCTTTGGGGAGGGGGCCGGCCGACCGGACCACCGGTTCGACCCGGAGGGACCCGGCCCCGGTTTTCGGGTCGTACCCGGCGTGGACAAAGGCGTCGTAAATCTCCACGGCGGCCGGGGCCAGGAGCCAGACGTCCCGGAAGATACCGGAAAGCCACCACTGGTCCTGGTCTTCGAGGTAGGTGTTGTCGTTCCACTTCAGCACCCGCACCTGCAGTTCAAAGCTCCGGCCCTTCACGAACGGCGTCACGTCGAATTCGTGGACCAGGCGGCTGCCCTTGCTGAAGCCCACTTCTTTTCCGTCGACCAGGACATAAAACGCCGAGTCGACGCCTTCGAACCTCAGCCGGAGGTTCCGGCCGGAAAAGGCCCCAGGGACCTCGACCGTGCGGCGGTACACCCCCGTGGGGTTGTCCGAAGGCACGTGGGGCGGGTCCACGGGGAAGGGATAGACGACGTTGGTGTAGTGGGGAGCCCCATGGCCCTGGAGCTGCCAGACCCCCGGGACCCGGATCGCCCCCCACTCCACGGGCTCCGAAGGACCGGGGACGGCCAAGGGGGAGGGAAACAGCGCAAAGTCCCACTGCCCGTTGAGCAGGTGGGCGAAGGCGTTCTCCTCGGGCCAGGACGCCAGCCAGGCGTGGGGGTCGAGGCGGTTGCGACCGGTGAGGCCGGGATTTTCCCAATCGTGCATACGAGTCTCCTTGGCCCCGCTGCGGGGCTCCGTCTCCCAAGCTAAGCCCAGAGACCGGATCCCGTATGTCATTATCGAGCATTTCAAGGTATTCTTCGAGCATGGAGACCGCCTTTCCGACCATCGGCACGGCCGAGGAGTACTACAACGTCATCGACAGGAACGCCGGACTCGGCGTCCTCTTCGCCGGCCACGAACGCAACGCCCCCGGCCACCGGGTGCAGACGGTGAGGGACCACTACCTGTTCCATTATGTCCTCGAGGGCCGGGGAACCTTCGGCCTGGGGAAAAAAACCTGGAACCTCGGCCCCGGAGACGGGTTCCTCCTGGCCCCCGGGGTGGGGGGGCGGTACGCCTCGGACCCCCGGTCGCCGTGGGTGTATGCCTGGGTCGGGTTCCACGGCCGGGAGGCGGCACGGCTGCTGCCCCAGGTCGGGTTTGAACCGGACCAGGCCCTGCTCCAAGCCCCGGGGGACCCGGAACTTTCGAGCCGGATGACGGGGCTGGTCCGCATCCTCCGGGACCGGGCTCCCGGGTTCAGTCTGGCGGCCGAGGGGCAGCTCTTGCTGGTCCTGGCCGACCTGGCCCGGCTGGCCGGCCCCCGGGCCAAGGTCGACATGGCGGCCAAGGCCGAAGCCCTGACCTGGGCCGAGGCGGCTGCCGAGTTCATCCAAACCAACCACCACCGGGCCATCGGCGTCGAAGCGGTGGCGGCGTACGTGGGCTTTTCCCCCAGCCACCTGGGCCGCCTGTTCCGGGCCCACTACGGCACCACCGTCCAGGTGTGGCTGGCCCGGACCCGGATCGAACGGGCCAAGCTTCTGCTCAGGACCACCGACCGCCCGGTGTCGGAGGTGGCCCGGTCGGTGGGGTACCGGGACTACGCCCCCTTTGAGAAGCGGTTCCGGGCCCTGACGGGGACGAATCCGACGGAGTACCGGAAGGGAGAATTCTTTACCTGAGCACCAGGGAAACGGCGAGGACCACGGAAAACACCAGAAGGATGCCGGTGATCATGGCGCCCAGGGTCCGGGAGTACCCCTGGGGGGTCAGGCCGCCCTCCTTATCGAGCTTCAGGACCGCGGGGAACAGCCTCCAGAAAAACGAAAGGATGGACAGGATCAGAGCCACCACCGAGGCCAGGATGGAGTCGGGGTCTCCCCGGAGGAGGATCACCACCAACAGGGCCACGAAGATCAGCTTGGTCCCGGCCACCCAGTTGGTCAGGTACCGGACCAGGGCGTGGACCTCGGGGAGGGCCTTGGAGGCCTCCCAGGCGTTGAACACGCCGACACCATTCCCGAGCCGGGACCCGGGAAACCAGTAGAGGATGACGATGTTCATCGTCTCCATGACCAAGAACGCCACAATGGCCCATGACAAAATACTCATGGAGCCATTGTACCACGGCCTTCGGACTACCAGGTTTGGGCGTCGAGGGTGGCCCGGTACTTCGGCGCCGGGACCTTCGTGATGTCCTGGTCCAGGGTCTCAAGGATGCCCCAGCTGCCGTACCGGGCACTCCGGGCACCGACAAACGAGAAGTTCATGAGCACCAGGGGTTCGTTCCCCCGGCGCAGGGTCTTGAGGAACTCAAACCACTCCCGGTACAGCCCCTCCATGGCCGGGTCCCGCTGGACGTCGAGGAGGGCCTGGGCGTAGGTGGGTTCCTCTCCGAAGGGATGGGGAGTCAGGTGCTGCCCGCCTTCGTAGAAGACCATGGGAACCTTGAGCTTATCGGAGATGGACGTTTTCAGTTCCTTGAGCCAGACCAGTTCGTACTGCTGACGGCTGCTCCTGGCTTCTTGCACCACATCCGAGGCCTTGGCGCCGGCGCCAAGGCTGTCGAGGGCGGCGTCGGCTTCGTCGCTGAGGCCGAAATAGTAGGTCGGCGCCACGGCGTCGAAGGTGCCCGGTTTCAGGTTGTAGGCGATGCGCTGGCTCACGTCGATCCAACCGGTTTGGAGCCCCACCACCCGGGTCAGCCGGCCGAGGTCCTTTCCATAGACCTCGGTCCAGACATCAAGGCAGTCCTGGATGTTGCCGGTGATCCGTTCGGGCCAGGTGGTCGCGGGGTCATAGCCGAATTCGCCGGGACGGTCCCGGTGGTTGGCCACCGCCGCGGCGCTGGGATGGCCGTAGGTCTTCAGCCACTGGGCCTGGCCGAACATCCAGTTCCAGTTTTCGTTGCTGTATTCGACGGTGAGCCGTCGCTTGGGGTCGAGGGTGTCGTGGAACAGGGTCGCCAAGGACCGGACGAACCCGGGGTCGGCCCGGTGGGGAACGCAGACCCAGCCGTCGAGGCCCTGCTGGTTCATCAGCCGGACCATCATTTCGTACGGCACCCCGCGGCCGTCGGCCCAGGTGTAGTGGTCGAGGGTCTGCCGCTGGGACCAGGAGAAAAGCTCCTTGCCGTCCCAGGACCAGGGGTCGCTCTGGCCCCAGTTGTTGGTGGCCCCCCAGTCCATGAACCGCACCGAGGCGAAGGCTTTCAGCTTCTCCAGCCACCGCGGGTTGAAGGGCTGGGTGAGATACGTGGCCTCGGACCCCGGCATCAGCACCCGGATGTTCCGCACCGGGTCGGCCGGGTCGCTGGTCTCGATGACCAGCTGGACCTGGGGCACGTCGGGCGCCGCAGGACGGACCAGCGAGAAGGTGATCTTGTTGGCGGTGACCCGTTTCACCTGAGTCACGCTGTACTCAACGGTGAGCCGTCCCTTGCCGTCGAACAGCACGGTGTAGCCCCCATCGGGCCAACCGCTGGCGTCGGCCCAGATGGTCGCCACCTTTTGCGGGAAGCCCCGGCCGGCCACGGTCTGGGGAACCTGGGTCGGATACCCGTCGGGCCGGTAGGTCAGCAGGGACGCCGCCTGGGAGTCCCAAGGTGTCGACGGGTTCCCGTCGTCCTTGGTGTACCAGACCCGGGCGCTGTGCATCAAATCGACAAAGGGCTGCTCCGTCGCATAGTCGGCCAGGGAGCTGAGGTTCGTTCCGATGGAAAAGACCCGGGAACCCGGACTGGACACCGGGGCAGCCGGACTCATGCAGGCGACCAGCAAGAACAAAATGGACCAGGACAATCGGGACATAGCGGTTCCTCCACTCCCCCATACCTTATAGCATTTGTCAGGGATTGTACAAAAACACCTCGTCCTGAAGGGCGCGGAGGCGGTTCGAGGTGGTCTGGGTGTAATCCTCGATCAAACCCCAGCCTCCGTATTTGCCGTATTTGCCGGCGGAGGAATACCAGCACAGGAGGTCGCCCCCGGCCTGGGTGTACCAGGCGCGCAACTGCAGGCGGAACAGGGGGTAGAACCGGTCGTCCCGGTGGGCCGCCAGGAGCCGGTTCACGTAGGCACCGTCCCCCTGGGCGGCCCCGAAGGGCGCCAAATGGGTTCCGGCCTCGTAGGCCAGGAGCTTCAACCCGTACTTCTTGGCCACGGCAAGGCTGGGCAGCAACTCCTGGTTGACGACTCCCGACGGGGCCAAAAGGGAGAGGCGGAGCCGGTCCATGATCAGATCGGTGACATCGGAGCTGCTCTGGTAGGCGGGGTACACCTCGTTGGCGACGGAGTAGCCGAAGTAGTTGCCAATGGCGAAGGCGTCCAACGGCACGGCATCGGGATTGTAAACGGGGTCGTAATAAAACGTCAGAAGTCGTTCGTTCAGCCAGGAGTTGAGCGAAAACCCTGATAAAACCCTGACGAACCGCGGACTGGCCCCGAAGACGGTGCCGAAGGCCTGAAAAATGTCGGCCGACCGATGCGCCGTGTACTTTGTGATCTTTTCCGCTTTGTCTCCGGAATAGCCCAGGGCGTTGGCTCCGGCCAGGGCATCGGCCTGCTGCTGGACCATGATGTCGTTCCAAAGCTCGTTGCTGTACTCCACATAGAGTTTCCGGTTGGGATCCAAGGTCTTGCCGAGGAGTTCGGCCAGGGAGGTCAGGTAGCCGTCGTCGGCCCCTCCAGGGATATTGATCCAGGCGTCGGTCTGGGTGGTGTTGGCCAGCTCCACCACGTATTCCCAAGCCACGCCCTTGTCTGTGGACTGCCGGGCGTCCGTGGGTTTGGACCGCTCGGCCCAGGTTTTGACGGGATTGCCGCAGGTGCGCAGGAAGTCCATGTAGCGGACCGTTCCAAATTTTCTCACCAAAGTCAGAAATTCGTCGGTGAAGGTCTGCCGGGGAGACTGGTCCGCGTACGCCGGTAGAAAAAGATGGATGTTGCGGACAGGGTCGAGAAGGTCCGACTCCTCGATCGTCAGGGTCACTCCATAATCGCCGGTAACCGAGATGAGGGTGTTCAGGGGGCTTGTGAGGATGCCGGAGGCCCCGGTGACGGTGATTTTTCCCTTCCCCTCGGCGGTCAGGCGGTAGTTCCCCTTGGGGTACGACCCAGGGATATCGGTCAGCATCAGGGTCCTGACCTTCACCAAATGGGTTCCATCGTTGTACGGGATCTCCAGGGGCCAGCCGTTTTCATCCATGGGAACCTTCACGCCGGCGTCCCAGGGCCCCCCGTCGTAAAAGGAAACCCAGTCCCGGCTCTGCAGGAAAAGATCGGTGAAGGCTAGTTCCGTCGACCAATCCCTGACCTGGGCGATGTTGAGGCCGATGGGACGCCGTCCGGATGACCGCGGTGCATCCGCCAAGACAGTCACGCTGTAGGTGCGGCTGCTTCCGTCTTCGGCGGTGACGGCAAAGCTCACGGGTTTGGTAAAATCCGAAGCCGTTCCCGGGGCCGGGCCCAGGCTGGCTCCGGAAAAGGTCGCTGCCGGAACCAAGGAGCCCAGGGCGGTTCCTTCGGGGACAAACACGGTCACGGTACCGCCGGACTGATTGATCCAGCCTTGGACCGAGGGCTGGGAGAATCCGAAGGTTTTGAGCGTTTTCTGCGGGGACAGAGCCGGACCGGGGGGGACCGGGCTCGTCGTGCTCTGACAGGCTGCCAACAGGAAGAACACCAAAAACAAGCCTATCCAGACCGCACCGTTTCTTTGACGCATCGCTTCCTCCGAGGAACCCACTCTAGCACGGAACAATCTAAACCGCTTTAGGTTTCTTTAGTGACCTTGTGCAAGTAACCACAGACCGGTATCGTTGGTCCATGCGCACCCCCAGCCCCTGGGTCCAGAAGACCCTCGCTTCCCTCTCCCTCGATGAGAAACTCGGCCAGCTCCTCCACCCCAACGTCCGTCCCCACTGGACGGCAGAGGACCTCAAGAAAGAGTTTCCCCCGGTCCGGGTCGGCGGTGCATTCATCTTCTCGGCCCCCGGGGCCCAGTTCACCCGGGTGGCCACCCTGCTTCAGGATGGCCCCGGACTCCCCCTGGTTGTCAGCACCGACCTCGAAAGCGGCGCAGGACGGATGATCACCACCGGAGCCACCGGCTTCCCCGACCTGATGAGTCTGGCCGCCGCCGACGACGTGGAACTGGCCCGGCTCATGGGAGAAGCCACCGCCGTCGAGGCCCGGGCCTACGGCGTCCATTGGACCTTCGGCCCCGTGGTCGACGTGAACGTGCACCCCGGCAACCCCATCACCAACACCCGGGGCCTGGGCGACGACCCCCAGAAGATCGCCAAGTTGGCCACGGCCTTGGTGGAGAGCATGCAGGCCCACGGCCTGGCCGCCACGGTGAAGCACTTTCCCGGCGACGGCTGGGACGACCGGGACCAGCACCTGGTCACTTCGATCAACCCCCTTTCGGCCGCCGAGTGGGAAAAGACCAGCGGGCTCCCCTACCGGAAGGCCTTCGCCGCCGGCTGCTGGACCACCATGATCGGCCACATCGCCATGCCCTCCCTCGACGCCGGCAACCCCGGCGACCCGGCCGGTCCGCCTCCCGCCATCTTGAGCAAAAAGATCACCACGGACTTCCTCAGGGGTCCCGTGGGCTTTGACGGCCTGGTGGTCAGCGACGCCATCGAGATGAACGGCTCGGTGAGCCGGGTTCGGTCGGCCTACGAACTCATCGTGAAGCTGATCAACGCGGGCAACGACCAGCTTCTGTTCTGCAATGGGCGGCGGGACTTCGCCATCTTGCAGAAGGCCGTGGCCGCCGGAGACATCACCCTGGCCCGGGTCGACGAAGCCGTGACCCGGATCCTCGAACTGAAGGAAAAACTCGGGTTCGCCGCCGATCCGGCTTCAGCCCGGCCTGCCGCCGACCCCCAGGCCCTCCTGGCCCCCCACCAAAAACGATTCGCCGATGCCGCCCGGACCCTGGCCCGCCGGGCCCTCACCGAGGTCCGGACCGACGGCACCGTGCCCCTGGCCTTGGGTCCCGGGGACAAAGTGCTGGTGGTCCACCTCCGGTCCAACCCCGAGTACAACGTCGACGGCCTCGACGGCCTGTTGAAGGCCCGGGGCGTGGAAGTGGTACGGCGCACCGAAGCCGACAACGTCTACGAGTACCGGTCCACGGACTACAGCCAGTACAAGGCCGTCCTCGTCTTCTGGACCGTGGGACCGACCTGGGGCACCAACTTCATCCGGCCGGCCGGCACCTGGATGCGGGCCCCCTGGTTCATCCGGCACGAGTACCCAGCCTGCCCCATGGTCCACGTCAGCTTCGGCACCCCCTACCTCATCCACGACGTGCCCTGGGCCGACACCCTGCTCAACGCCTACAGCCCCGACCCGCTGACCCAGCAGGCCGTGGCCGACTGGCTGACCGGTTCGTTGAAAGCCGAAGGCACCAGCCCCGTGGACCTCGACCGGCACGCCAAGGTCCGGGAACTGATCCGCAAAGAATTTGCCAGCTGAAGGAGCTACCCTTGTTCCAAACCAACCACCGCTGGTTCAACGAGCCTCAGAACGAAATCCGGCTCGGCCGGCTTCACCTGGCCACCGCCCCCGATACCGACTTCTGGCAGCGGACCCACTACGGGTTCCGCCGGGACAACGGCCATGCTCTGCTGACCACGGTGACCGATCCTTTCTCGGTCACCGTCCGGACCGTGTTCCGTCCCCGGCTTCAGTACGACCAATGCGGTCTTTTGGTCCGGCTCGACGCCGAAAACTGGATCAAGACGTCGACGGAGTTCGAAACCCCCGGCCACTCCCGGCTCGGATCGGTGGTCACCAACCTTGGGTACTCGGACTGGGCCACGGTGGATGTCCCCGGACCGGTGGAAGAAATGTGGTACCGTATCCAAAGCCGGGGCCAGGACTTTCTCCTCGAGTCCTCCCGGGACGGTCAAACCTGGGTACAGCTCCGGATCGCCCACCTCCACCAGCCCTCCGCGGCCCTCGAAGTCGGACCCTACGCCTGCAGCCCCCTGCAGGGAAGTTTTGAAGCCGAGTTTGACCACTATGTCCTCGGTCCCTCGGGCTGGAGCTGAACCATGGCAACGCTGCTTCTTGTTCTGATCTACGTCGCCTTCATCAGCCTGGGGCTCCCCGATGCCCTGTTGGGGGCCGGGTGGCCCGTCATGCAGCCGGAGTTCGGGGTGCCCTACGGCTTCGCCGGGCTGCTTTCGATGACCATCGCCGGGGGAACCATCTTGTCGAGCGTCTTCGCCACCCGGGTGCTGAAGGCCTTCGGCACCGGGCCGGTCACCGCCTTCAGCGTGGGGCTGACGGCCCTGGCTCTCTTCGGCTTTGCCTTGACGCCGTCGTTCTGGTGGTTATTCCTCGCGGCCATCCCCTTGGGCCTCGGTGCCGGCGCCGTCGATTCGGGTCTCAACGCCTTTGTGGCCGAGCACTACGAGTCCCGGCACATGAGCTGGCTCCACAGCTTCTGGGGCGTCGGGGCCCTGTCTGGCCCGTTGGTCCTGGGGGCCCTGTTGTCCCAGGGCACCAGCTGGCGGCTGGCCTACCTGGCCATCGCCGTGTTCCAGGTCGTTCTGGGGGCGGTGCTCCTCGTTGCCGTCCCGCTTTGGGGGAAGGTGAAGGCCCGGACCCTGGGTGACGAACCCCAGGAAGACCAGCCCCACCAGCCCCTGTTCTTTCCCCTGAAGATCCCCGGGGTCAAATGGGCCCTGGCGGCCCTGTTCACCTACTGCGCCATCGAATCGACCATGGGGCTCTGGGGAGGCAGCTTCCTGTTCAAGACCAAGGGCCTCGATGCGCCGACGGCGGCCCTGTGGGTATCGCTGTTCTACGCCAGCATCACCCTGGGCCGGTTCCTCACGGGTTTCGTGACCTTCCAGGTCTCCAACAACGACCTGATCCGAGGGGGGGGCGTGGTCATCCTGGCCGGCGTCGGCCTCCTGCTGGCCCCCCTCCCCCTTCCCTTCGCCCTGGCCGGGTTCCTCCTGGTGGGCTTCGGCTGCGCCCCGATCTTTCCCTGCATGCTCCACGAGACCCCGGTGCGGTTCGGCAAGGTCCACGCCCAGGCGGTCATGGGGTTTCAAATGGCCGTGGCCTATATCGGCGCCACCCTGATGCCGCCGCTGTTCGGGTTTGTCGGGTCGGCGACCACGTTGGCCCTGATGCCGGTGTTCTTGGGGGTCTATATCGCTGTGCTGCTGCTCAGCTCCGAACGGTTGCGCGGGAAACTTGTGAAGGACTAAGGCTTGGATCTCGGCATTCTGGCGGCGCCCCGGGGGTCGCGTCATCCTCGCCGTATCTAGGATACGGCTGTGGTGCCGCTCAGCCCCGGGTCTTGCCACAATGCCGATCTCCGGCGCCTAGTTCCACAGTTGTCATCGCTTCGCTCGACATGTTCACTGAATTGTCGGACTGGGCGGAACCACTGTCATGGCGGATCTAGTTCATTGCCTGCTGGGTGAGTTCCAGGCGGTTCTTGGTGACGGTGTGGCCGCAGTTGGCGCAGAAGAACGTATCGATGACCTGCTGCCTCTGGCCCTTAGGTCCCCCGGTGCCGATGGCGGCCAGGGACTGGCTGGAGGTCCGCCGGTACGTTTTGACCCCAAGGCAGTTGGGGCAGTCTTTTGCGGAGCCTGGGCCGGAATTCCGGTACCAATGCCGGACGCCGCCGAAGGCGGCCGCCGCAACCACACCGGCAACCATCAAGCCCCCGACAATCGGATCCGTAGGCCAGGTGATCATTCTGCCCCCCGGGCTTTAGCGGCTTCCCAGCGCTTCAACATCTGCTCTGTCCCCAGGGCCTTGAGGGCCTCGGTGCCTCCGGCCTCGGCTTCCATGCGCCGGAACCGGGCCTCGAACTTGGCGTTGCCGTGCTGGAGTTCCTGTTCGGCGTCGAGGTCCAGGTACCGGCCCAGGGCGGCCACGGCCAGCAGCAGGTCGCCGTACTCCTCTTTCAGACGAGCTCTGTCCCCGGTGGCCATTTCGGCCTCGACCTCGGACACCTCTTCCTTCACCTTGGCCAGGGCCCCGGCCGGGTCAGACCAGGCGAACCCCACCGAGGCGGTTTTCTTCTGGAGGGCCTGGGCCCGCATCAGGGCCGGCAACCCTTTGTTGACCTTGTCGAGGACCGATTCGGACTTCGTCTTGCCGGCCGCCGCCTTCTCCTGGGCCTTGATCACCTCCCATTGGGCGTGGACGGCTTCGGGGGTTTCGGCCACGGCGGTGCCGAACACATGGGGATGCCGGCGAACCATTTTCTCGCTGATCGCCCTCACCACATCGTCGATGGTGAAGGTCCCGGCTTCGGCACCGATCTGGGCGTGGAACACGACTTGGAGCAGCACGTCGCCGAGTTCTTCGGCCAGGTGGGCCGTGTCACCCGACCGGACGGCCTCGACGACCTCGACGGACTCCTCCAGAAGGTGCTTGAGCAGGGACTCGTGGGTCTGCTCCCGGTCCCAGGGGCAGCCGTCGGGGGCCCGCAGCCGGGCGAGGATTTCTACAAGGCCGGAAAAGCCTGGGGGCAGGGTCGAAGGATCGGTCATAGAACAAGTGTAACATGGTGTACAATATCCGTGTGAAGCCCGAACCCAAACCCCGGATGATCTACCAGACCGACGAGACCCGGACCCGCATCTTGACGGTGGCCCGGACCCTTTTCACCGAGAAGGGGCTGTTCGACACCCAGATGATCGACGTGGCCGCCGCCCTCGGGATGAGCCGGACAACGCTGTACCGGTATTACCGGGACAAGCTCGACCTGGCCCTGGCCATCCTCGAGATCCTCCTGAGGGAAGTCCATCTTTCCTGGGACGACCCGGGGGCGTCAAACCGCCTGACGGGCCGGGACCGCATCGGCCTCTACCTCCGGGACGTGTGGTCGGCCCCGGGACCCAACACCGGACACCACCGCTTCCTGGCCGAGTTTGACGCCTTCTTCTCGGGAAGCCGGATCCCCGAGGGGTTCAAGGAAAAGATGACCGCCGCCCTCCCCGGGGACGGCGACCCCCGGTTCCTCCAGCTCATCGTCGAAGGCCAGGCCGACGGTTCCATCCGCCGCAGCCTCGAGCCCCACCTGGTCATGGCCACCCTGCTCAACGCCGTCCGGGGACTGCACCAGCGGGTCCTCCTCCGGGGCGAGGTTCTGGTGGAACTGCGCCCCCGGGAGGCCGAACAAATGACCGATGAACTCATTGATTACCTGTTGAAAGGAATTGCCCCATGAACCGCAAAGGATCCCGTACCGTCTTCATCACCGGCGCCGGCCGCGGCGTCGGCCTGGCCCTGGCCCAAGCCTGCGCCTCCCGGGGGGACCGGGTCTTCGCGGGGGTCCACGGGGGCACGCCCGACCTGGGTCCCGGGATCATCAGCCTGGCCCTCGATGTGGCCGACCTGGGGTCGGTGGAAGCCTGCGCCCGGGCCGTGGGAAAGGCGGCCGGTTCGGTGGACGTGGTCATCAACAACGCCGCCATCCTCGGCCCCCTGGACAAGGGTACCGTCGGCAGCCTGGACTACGCCGCGATGGCCCAGGTGTACGACGTGAACGTCCTCGGCCCGCTCCGGGTCTGCCAGACTTTCTGGCCTCTTCTGGCCGCGGGCCGGGAAAAACTCATCGTCAACATCAGCTCGGAAGCGGGCAGCATCGCCGGCTGCGGCCGGGACGGCTGGTTCGGGTACGGCATGAGCAAGGCCGCTCTGAACATGGGTTCGGCCCAGTTCCACAATGCCGTCAGGCCGAAGGGCGGCCGGGTTCTGATCATCCACCCCGGCTGGGTGCGCACCCACATGCAGGGCAAACTCGACGAGGCCGCCGACCTGAGCCCCGAACAAAGTGCGGCGGGCATCCTGGCCGTGGTGACGTCCCGGGGGGCCGAGTCCCACAGCCGTCCCCTGTACCTACAATGGAACGGCGAGGCCCTGTCGTGGTGAAACCGAACGCCCTGGTTTTCGGAAGGAACGAAGGGGCGCCGTACCACCCTTTGGCGCCCCTCGAAGCCGAACTAACGTCCCTCTTCGCACCGGCCTACAACGTGAAAGTGACCGACCGGGGCGAAGCGCTCCTGGCCCTCGGCCTGGGCGGAGTCGACCTTGTGGTGGGCCTCGACGACCGTTGGACCGAACCCCTCGACCAGAACCGCCTCGACGCCGTGGAAGCCTGGGTCCGGGCCGGGGGCACCCTGCTGTTGGTCCACAACGGCATCTGCTGGGCCCGGAACCCCCGGTGGCGCCGGCTGGCCGGGGCGCGGTTCACGGGACATGGCCCCGCCAAGGAGCTCACCTTCACCCGGGAATCCGACGGGGCTTCCTTCGTCCTCTTCGAGGAGCCGTACCGCTTTTCCCATCCGTGGTACGCCCGAAAGAAGGTCTTGGTCACCTACAGCGACGGCCGGTCCTGGCCCGCCTTCTGGTCGAGGGCCCTGGGCAAGGGTACCGTGGTCTACGCTCTGCCCGGACATTCCGTCGAGGCCTTCCGCCATCCGGTCTACCGGGAGTGGTTGTTGAACGCGGCGGCAAAGGCCCCGAGGGCCAAGTAAAGCCCTCCGGTCACGTATTTCTGGGCCCGGCGGAACGCCTCGTTTCGGCGGACTGCCTGCCCCAGGGTGCCGGCGACCAGGGCCCAGGTCAGATCGGTGCCCAGGGCCATGACGCCGAAGGTCAGGCCCAGGACCACCACCTGACCAGCAGGGTTCCCCAGGGCCGGATCGACAAACTGGGGGAGGAAGGCCAGGAAAAACAGGGTGGTCTTGGGGTTCAGTAAATTCACGAGGAACCCGTCGCGCCAGATGCGGCCCAGGGTCGCCGGAGGGGGCGGCTCACCGGCACCGGGGACGGGCCTGAGCAGGGTTTGGACCCCGAGGAACAGCAGATAGGCGGCCCCGGCGTACTTGACCAGGGAAAACAGCAGGGCCGACGACAGCATCAGGGCGGACAGGCCCAGGGCCGCGGCCGTGATGTGGACCAGCGTGGCGGTGAACACCCCCAGACACGACACCACCCCGGCCCGGCGCCCCTGGTCCACCGACCGGGCCACCAGGTACAGCACCGCCGGACCCGGGGTGACTGCCAGGACGAGTCCTGCCAAGAGAAACACTCCAAATAGCGGTGTCATCGCACCCTCCTGCAGCCACTTTAGCACAACCGTCGTTTGACACCGCCTCCAGGGCAACCGAAACTGGGGGAGTGACCAAAACGCGCCGACCAGGCAGGAACAGCCTTGCAAACCGTCTCCTTTGGGTCATCGGATGGGCGACGGTTCTTCCTCTCGTGATCCTGACGGCCATCATCCTGTTCAGTTCCTACCAGACCCTCAAGGAATCCACCTACAGCGGCATCCAGCAGACCAGCCGGCGGATCGCCACCGACTTTGAATCCCGGATCAACGCCAAGGTCAGCCTTTTGAAAGGGGTGGCCCTGGCCCTGGAGCATACCTCTATGACGGCCTTCCTGGGTTCAGTCCTCGCGGAAGACCCGGATCTGCGGGACATTTGGGTCAGCACCCTTGCCGACGATCCCAGCGAAAGCCTGTCAAGGCAAAACCTCTTCCGCGAAGTGCAGACCCGGGGAACCGAGTTCCTGACAGCCCCCAACTTCGACACCTACCAGGCGTCCCTGGGGGTTCCCATCCACCGCGACGGCAAGGTTGCCGCCGTGGTGGGGGTCAGTTTTTCCCTGGATTTCTTCCAACAGGCCATCATCGGGGTCAAGTTCCTGAAAACCGGGTACGCCTTCATGGTTTCCCACGAAGGCCTTCGGATCGCCCACCCCAAGACCGAGCTGATCGGACAAATCATCGGCACCGACGTGGGCCCGGAAATGTCTGCTTGGATGCTGGGCAGCGTCGCCGCGGGTCAGGATTTTTGGTTCGAGAAAAAGGCCCTGTTCACCGGAAAATGGTCACGGCAGTTTTACTCGGCCATCCGGGTCGGCTCCAGTCCGGCGCCTTGGTTTTTTGCGGTCATCGCCCCGGAGGAAGAGTCGGTCGAAACCATCAACAACCTTTTTTTGGTTCTGCTGACGGGTATTTTCGGCACCCTGGCCCTGGTGGCCGCCACGACCTGGCGGGCCACCCGCTCGGTCGTTCTCCCCCTCCGCGAGCTGGCCACCGGCGCCGAAGCCATCGCCGAAGGCCACCTCGACACCCGGGTCTCGTGGTCTTCTGCCGACGAGTTGGGCACCTTGGCCGCCGCGTTCAACCGGATGACCGACCAACTGGTCCAGACCCTCAGGGACCAGGAGGCCATCGTCAGACAAAGGACCGCCAAATTGGTTGATTCGGAAAAAATGGCCGTCTTGGGCCAGCTGACGGCAGCCATCGCCCACGAGATCAACACGCCCCTGGGGGCCATCCGCTCTTCGGCGACCTACCTGCACCAGACCGTGGTGGCCCAGTCCGGCGACCTGTCCGACCAGTTCCGTGCCTTGAGCGAAACCGACCTCGAGTTCTATAAAGACTTGGTCCTCGGCAGACGGATGGAGCCCCCGACCCGGCAGGCCGGGGAAGACCGAAAACGACGCCGGCAGCTGACCAGCCGGCTGGAAGCCCAGGGGGTGGCCGAGCCCGAGGGCCTGGCCGATGACATGGTATTCCTGGTTCCCGCCGAAGAAGACCCCGCCTTGATCGACGCCATCGTCGGGGGCCAGGGGCCGGTGGTCAGGCTCGCCGCCCAGACCGCGGCCATGGTCCGGTCCAGCGCCATCATCCTCGAATCGGCCGACAGGGCGGCTTCCACGGTGGCGGCCCTGGTCAACTACATCCGGGTCGACGACCTGGGGGCCAACCAGGCGGTCGACCCGGCCAAGGAGCTCGATACCTTGCTGGCCCTGTACTACGGGCTGTCCAAAAAAGGGGTGACGGTGGTCCGGGACTTCGATCCCGGGGTGGTGGTCTGGGGAGACCGTGACCGGCTGAACCAGGTCTGGGTCAACCTGATCAACAACGCCCTCCAGGCCATGGGGTACCGGGGCACCCTGATCCTCCGGGTGAAAGCCGCCGCCGAGGGCCCCTCGGTGGCGGTGGCCAACGACGGCCCGGCGATTCCTTCCGAACTGAGGGAGAAGATTTTCCACCCGTTTTTCACCACCAAAAAGGCCGGTGAGGGGACGGGGCTCGGCCTCGACATCTGCCGGCGGATCATCGAAGCCCACCAGGGAACCCTCACCCTTTCGGAAGAGGGCCGGCTGACGGTGTTTACCGCACGGTTCGTCCTCCCCGTCCTTGACCCTGCTAAACCGGTTCACTAGACTTTCGCGCGGAGGGGCTATGGAAGGACATCCTTGGGAGGCCATCGGTTTGGCCCGGACAGACGGCCGGAGCGACCGTTTTGCCTGCACCGACAACCTCACCGGCTGGTTCGAGGGGTTCACCAATTCCGGCACCCTGGGCCAGGGCTATATGGTGCGCGACTCCTTTGTCTTCCGGGGATGGTCGTCCAGCACCGGCGGCAAGCCCCTGGTCCGGGAAAAGGCCTCCCGGGACACCGTGTACCCCTGGGGCCACACGGTGACCTACCCCGGAGCCGTCGAGGAGCTGCTGCTCCACTCGGGCCGCCGTATCCTCTCCCTCCGGATCACGGCGCCCACCAAGGCGGCGCTGTCCATCCAGACCCGGCTGCTCTCCCCCCTTCCCCTGGGGCTCCTTGCCGAGACCATAGAACAGAGGGTTCCGGGGTCGCTGACCGTCCATCTGATCTTCGGGGAGTCGCCTGAAGAGCTGGCCGCCAACCGGGCCCGGGTGAACGAACCCGGGGTCTGGGAACAGGAAATCGGCCGCCGGTGGCAGGAGCTGACCCGGGCCTGGCTGGTCACCGACGACGACGACTACAACCGGGCCCTGTTCTGGGCCGCGGCCTCGTCCCGCAGTTTCATCACCCAGGAATTCGGAACCGGCCTCTGGGCCGGCTTGCCCTGGTTCAAGGACAATTGGGGCCGGGACACCTTCATTGCCCTGCCGGGGGCCCTGCTCTGCACCGGGGACTTCGGCACCGCCCGGGCCGTGTTGGAAAACTTTGCCCGGTATCAAAATACCAACCCTGCCGACCGGAACGCCGGCCGGATTCCCAACCGGGTCAACACCCACGAGATCTTGTACAACACCGTCGACGGCACCCCGTGGCTGATCCGGGAGCTCGACGAATACCTCAGGCACACCGGCGACCGAGCGTTCGCCCGGGCCTTACGCCCCCTGGTGCGCCGGTACGTGGACGGGGCCCTGGCAGCCTACGTGGACGCCGAAGGTTTGTTGCGCCACGACGACGCCGACACGTGGATGGACTCCCGGATCGCCGGCAACCAACCGTGGTCGCCCCGGGGCGACCGGGCCGTCGAGATCCAGGCCCTCTGGATCGAGGCCCTGGAGGTCGGGCAACGGTTGGCAGAGGCCGACGGCGACAAGGGCGAGGCCTCGTTCTTCGGCCGCCTGGCCCTCCAGGCCCGGGGGGCCTTTGACCGCCGGTTCGTGGTCCAGGGCATTTTAGTCGACCGGGTCGACGCCGGCGGCCGGGCCGATCCCCGGCGGCGGCCCAATGCCCTGATGCTGGCTTGGATCAACCAAACCCTCCCGGTGGACGAGGCGGTCCTCGAGATGACCACCCGGGTCCTGGCCAAGACCCTGCTGCTCCCCCGCGGCATCCTGTCCCTGGACCCCGGCCACCCGGACTTCCACCCCCGGCACGTGAACCCAGCGGGCTGGCATAAGGACGCCGCCTACCACAACGGAACGATTTGGGGCTGGAACGCGGGCTTCACGGTCACGGCCCTCAATAGGTTCGGCTGGCAGGACCGGTCCTGGGAACTCACCCAAGAACTGACCCACCAGATCCTCGACGTCGGCTGCATCGGATCCATGAGCGAACTGGTGGACGCCCTGCCCGGTCCCGATGGAGAACCCGTGCCCTCGGGGACGTTCAGCCAAGCTTGGAGCGTCAGCGAGTTTGTGCGCAACGCCTACCAGGACTACCTGGGATGGCACCCCGACCTGCCCCGGGGGGAACTCCGTTTCCGGCCCTGCCTGCCCACCGCGTGGAAAGAGGTCCGGGCCAGCCTCCCCTACGGCCTCGCCGGGGAGACCCTCACCGTCACCGTGACCCAGGCCCTGTCCCCGGAAGGAACCCGCCAGTCTTGGACCTTCGAAGGACCCGTTTCGCTGCCGCTCCTGGTCCTGGAAATCCCGGTTGACCGCGGAAAGCGCCACCGGCGCGAAGTCGAACAGACGGGCACCCTGACCAAGGCCGAAGTCCTTCTCCCGGCCGTCCGGACCGATGCCCCGGCCTTCGCCGTCCTGGAGCCGAAACCGGCCGGATGGCCGGTCGAGGGGGGGAAGGATGTTCTTCAGGGCCGCATTCTGAATTCCCGTTGACACCCGAAGGTCCTGGGTTTACTCTGGGGCACTCATCTAAAACGGTTTAAACGACCTTTCACGGAGGTTTTCATGAAAACTTTGTTCCGAATTCTGGCAGGCTTGCTCCTGTTCCTGCCCACTACCCTCTTCGCCCAGTCGGGTCCCGAACAACCCCCGGGGACCATCGAAGACCTGGCCAACCCCCTCATGGAGAAAATCACCGCCGCCCACGACGAGGTCAAAGCCGGCCCCGACGATGTGGTGATCTACTACTACCGGCCCGACGGCAAATACAACGAATGGGGCTTCTGGATCTGGGCCTTCCCCGGCGGCGACGGATCCATCGCCTGGGACCGGGCGCAGAAGCTCTCGGTGAGCAACGGCGTCGGCTACCTGAAGGTCAAGAAAGATGGCAGCGACTTTGGAACCGACCTGGTGGGAGCCAACGGCACGGGGCTCATTCCCCGGCGGGTGGACGGCTGGACCAAGGACGGCAACGACGACCGGTTCTTCAACACCGTGGTCACCAACGAATGGGTGGTGTTCACCAACGACCAGAAGACCTACCCCTACGGCAAGTACCGGCCCAGCATCGACACGGCCAAACTGACGAAGATCGACACCATCCAGATCGAACTCTCGGGCAAGCAGGCTTTGACGGTCGAACCCTCGGCCAACGGTTTCGTGGTCGGCACCCCCGACGGGTCCACCTCCTACACCATCAAAGATATGTACAACACCGCTTCGGCGGCCGACCGGAACAAGAACTACACCCGGCGGATCACCCTCGTCCTCGACCGGAAGCTCGACCTCACCAAGACCATCACCGTGTCGAACCCGGCCTACCAACTGCCGGTGGCGGTGAACACCCAGGCCCTGGCGGCCACCGTGGCCGAACAGACCGTCCCCAAGGCCGACTACCAGCTCGGCGCCGTCTACGACGCGGCCAAGAAAAGCGTCGAGTTCCGGCTCTGGGCCCCCCTGTCGACGGGGGTCACGGCCCGGGTCTTCCTGGCCAGCCAGGGAGTGAACCCCGACACCTTGGTTCCCATGACCCTCGATCCGGCCACCGGCGTTTGGACCGGCACCTACAGCAAAACCGACCCCGACGGAGCCTTCTATGACTACGAAGTGGCTTCCGGCTCGGTGAAGAAGGTCGTCCTCGACCCCTGGGCCGTCTCCATGGACGTGTTCACCGGAGCCGGACCCGGCCGGGGCGCCATCGTGAACCCCGCCAAGACCGAACCCGCCGGCGGCTGGGAAGGGGCCACCGACTACGCCCTGGCCCAACGTGAAGACGCCGTGATCTACGAAGTCTCGGTCCGCGACCTGACCATCAGCCCCGACTCCGGGGTGACCAACCGCCCCGGTTCCTACCTGGCGTTCATCGAAAAGCTGCCCTACCTGAAGAAGCTGGGTATCACCCATCTCCAACTGATGCCGGTCATGAACTTCTACTATACCAACGAAGCTAAGACCGCCTACGAAGCCACCGGCACCGCGAGCAACAACAACTACAACTGGGGCTACGATCCCCACAGCTACTTCACCCCCGAAGGCTGGTTCGCCACGAACCCCGCCGACCCGTACAACCGGATCGTCGAGCTCAAGACCCTGATCAAGGAGGCCCACAAGGCCGGTCTGGGCGTCCTCCTCGACGCGGTGTACAACCACACCGCCAACGCTTCGGTGCTCAACGACATCGTCCCTGGGTACTACTACCGGATGACCCCCGAAGGCTCGTTCCTGAGCAACTCGGGCTGCGGCAACGACGTGGCCACCGAACGGATCATGGCCCGGCGCCTCATCAGCGACTCCATCAACCACTGGGTGAGTGAGTACAAGGTCGACGGCTTCCGGTTCGACCTCATGGGACTCATCGACACCGACACCATCCTCCAGTCCCGGACCCGGGCGGCCCTGAACCCCGACAAGGCCGACGTGCTGTTCGAAGGCGAAGGCTGGAAGATGTACAGCGGACCCAAGACCGTGAAGGTCATGGACCAGAACTACATGACCAAGACCGACCAGGTGGCCGTGTTCAACGACGAACTGCGGTCCCTGCTCAAGGGCGGCGGCATGGACGACCGGGCCAAGGGCTTCATCACCGACAAGCCGGTGAGCCCCAAGGTGGTCCTCTCGAACCTCCTCGGCAAGCCCCAGCTGAACTACAAGGTCACCGACCCCGGCAACAACCTGCAATACATCGAGGCCCACGACAACCTGACGGCCCACGACAACGTGTCGCTGAACATGGGCCTCTCGGACACCGTTCCCGCCGAACGGGCTGAAATCGCCGCCCGCCTGCGCCTGGGCAACTTCTTCATCCTCACCAGCCAGGGCATCGCCTTCCTCCACAGCGGCCAGGAGAGCGGCCGGACCAAGCCCAAGCTCAACTCCAAGAGCGAGTTCCTGGGTGACTTCATCCACAACAGCTACGATGCGGCCGACAACATCAACCAGTTCAACTGGAAGCCCTACCCCGAGTTCACCGCCCTGACCGACTTCACCACCGGCATGATCGGCGTCCGCCGGGCCTTCGACGCCTTCCGCCTGGGAGACGCCAAGGTCATCGACGCGGCCGCCACCGCCATTCCGGAAAAGAACGACGACACGCTGGCCCTCGGCTGGACCCTCAAGGGCAAGGACGGTACGTTCACCATGCTGGTCAACGCATCCAAGGCCAAGCGGACCTTCGACCCGGGCCGCGACCTGAGGGGCAAGACCGTCCTCGTGGACCAGACCCGGGCCTCGAAAGACGGCCTCAAGGACGCCAAGGGTCTCTCGTTCGGGCTCCTCGGGAACGAGGTCACCCTCGAGCCCCTGACGGCCATTCTGATCAAGGAGTAACGGAACGATGGACTTCCACAAGGTCGAAACGACCAGCAACTTTGTCTTCGGGACCGACGAGGCCCGGAAAATCCAGCTTGCCGACCTGGGGAGTTCCGTCTATCGGCTGACCGGTTCGTCGGGGCGCTGGCCCCGGGGAACTGACAGCCACGCCGTCCTTACCCCCGAGGAATTCTCGGGGGTCCCTTCCCGGGCCCGGCTGACCGTCGGGTCCGGAGGGGAAATCGCCTTCACCTGGGAGGGGAAACCCCTCCTGACTTCGGCCCCGGGACGGGGCTTCGGGGTCTGCGGTCCGAAGTGGGTGTTCGCCCTGAACTACCACGCCGAAGACCGGTTCTACGGCATGGGACAGAAACACCTGGGCCTCGAGCTGTCGAAGCAGAGGACCAAGTACTGGAACACCGACGAGTTCGGAGACTTCCCTTTTCCCGTCATCGAGCATGGGAAACCCGACCCGTCGTACACCAGCTTTCCCGTCTTGATCGTGAAACACGAGGGTCTCTGGGCGGCGGTCATCGTCGACAACCCCCACTGTGTTTTCATGGACACCGGCGCCGAAGAGCCCATTTTCCAACCCGGCGCCGGCCCCTTTGTCCCCGAACTCTTCTTCGGCGCCCGGGACGGGTCTCCCGACGTCTGGTTCCTGGCCGACGAGACTCCGGTGGGCTTGGTCCGAAAAATCCAGGCCCTCCAAGGCCGGACGGCTCCCCCGCCGGTCTGGGCCCTGGGCCACCAGCAGTGCCGCTGGGGCTACAAGAACTACGCCGACCTCAAAAGGGTGGCCGACGGGTACGAACGCCACGGCATCCCCAACGACGGACTGTGGCTCGACATCGACTACATGGACGGGTTCCGGGTGTTCACCGTGGACCCCGGCCATTTCACCGACGTGAAGACCCAGTTGGCCGAACTCGGTGACCGGGGCCACCGGGTGGTCCCCATCCTCGACCCCGGCTTCCGTCAAGACCCCGCCTACCGGGTCTATGCCGAGGCCAAGAAGGCCAACATCCTCTGCCAAACCCCCGAAGGCCAGGATTACGTGGGCTACGTGTGGCCCGGGTACACGGTCTTCCCCGACTTCTCCCTCCCCGAGGGGCGCGACTTCTGGGCGGCCGAGGTCAAAAAGTTCACCGACCTGGGGTTCGGCGGCTACTGGATCGACATGAACGACCCGGCCACCGGCTCTGTCCCCCACGAAGACATGCGGTTCGGCCGGGGCAAACTCCCCCATTCGGCCTACCACAACCAATACGCCCTGGGGATGGCCGAGGCCACCAAGAAGGGCCTCCAGGCCAGCCGGCCGGCCGAGCGGACCTTCATCATCAGCCGGAGCGCCTACCTGTCGTCCAGCCGCCACACCGCCGTCTGGACCGGCGACAACATCAGCAACGAACACCACATGAAGGGCACCATCGCCATGAGCCTGAACCTGTCGGTGTCGGGCCTGCCCTTCAACGGCCCCGACGTCCCCGGGTTCGCCAAGGACGCCTCGAACGAACTGATGCGGGCCTGGTACAAACTGGGCTTCCTGTTCCCGTTCCTGCGCAACCACAAGGTCCACGACGGAGCCGACCAGGAACCCTGGACCCGGGACGCCCTGACCACCCGGGTGGTCAGCGACTACATCCGGCTCCGGTACAAGCTGCTGCCCTACCTCTACCAGACCTTCCTCGCCCAAACCGCCCAGGGTGACCCCCTGCTCCGGCCCGTTTGGTACCACGACCCTTCGCCGGCCTTCGACAAAACCGACGACGTGTTCTTTGTGGGGCCGAACCTCCTCCAAGCGCCGTTCACGGCCGTGGCCGACAAGACCCGGACCGTCACCCTTCCCCGGCACGCCGCCGGAACGGGCTGGTTCGACGTTCAGCACGGCCGGTTCACCGCCGCCGGGGTCATGACCAGCCACAAGAACACCCCGGAGACCACGCCGTTGTTCCTGGCCAGCCCCTCGGCCCTCCCCCTCCAACGGGGCATCCGCAAGACCAACAAGAACGAGCTGGACAAGATCGACGTGCTCCTGGTCCTCGATGGCGGCACCGCCTCGATGACCTACCAGCTCGACGACGGCCTGACCGAAGCCTGGCGCGACGGCAAGGTGTCCCAATTCGCCCTGGAAGCCCGCCGGGAGGGGGACAGGATCGTCGTCGACCTGGCGAACCCGCAGAGGGCCTGGGGGGGGCTGAACCTCCGGTTCCTCGTCCTGTGTCCCGATAAGCTCACCTCGCTGACCTTCAACGGGAAGCCCTTCGGGCTCTCCCCCGAAACCTTGAACCTGGCGGGAAGCACCCTGAAAGTCGCCGCCACCGTGGAGCTCGAAGCATGAAACGAATTTTCCTGGCCCTCCTTTTCCTTTCGGCAGCCCTGGGCTTCGCCGAACCGTTGTGGTGGCAGGCTCCGGCCGGCCCCACCTACCAAGTTCTGGTCTACAGCTTCGCCGACTCGGATGGCGACGGAAAGGGCGACCTCAACGGCCTCACCCACCGGCTCGACGCCATCCAGAGCCTGGGGGTCACGGCGCTCTGGCTGAGCCCCATCCACCCCTCGGGGTCGTACCACGGCTACGATGTGACCAACTACAAGGCCGTCCATCCCGACCTCGGGACCCTCGACGACTACGACACCCTGGTGTCCGAAGCCCATGCCCGGGGGATCCGCATCGTCCTCGACATGGTGTTCAACCACTCCTCGGCCCAACACCCTTGGTTCAAGGCCAACCCGACGTGGTACGTGACCAAGAAAGCCGGCGTGAACTACGGGGCGGCCACCATGGGCGGCTGGCAGCGGAAGAACGACGGCAGCCAGTACTTCGCCACGTTTTGGGACCAGATGCCCGACCTCGACCTGACCAACCCCGAGGTCGTCGCCGAGGAGAAATCCATCCTGAAGTTCTGGCTCGACCGGGGCACCGACGGGTTCCGGTTCGACGCCGCCAAGGAAGTGTTCAACACAGGCAAGGTCGAAGCCGGGTTCCCCGTGGTGGCCAAGACCAAGGACTTCTGGAACGAAATGCGCTCGTACGCCCGGTCGATCAACCCGGCGGTCTACTTCATCGGCGAAGTGTCGACCACGTCGAACCTGGAAACCCGGTCCTACGGCGGGGCCTTCGACGGTCTGTTCGACTTCGTCCAGGCCAAGGCACTGCTGGTCGACATGCCCGCCACGGGGAACGTGGCCAAACTGGCGTCCACCCTGGAAGCCAACTACAAGATGTACGCCCGGAACGAAGGGTTCGTCATCGCCCCCTTCCTGTCGAACCACGACCAAGACCGGGCCATGAGCGTCACCTTGGCCAAGTTTGACGCCCCGGGCCAGTACGGCGTGGGGCCCACCATCGACGACGTGCCCAATATCACCGCCGCCAAGGACAAAGCCCTGGTCCGGTACCAGGACCTGGCCCTCATCTACCTCACCCTCCCCGGCATGCCCTACCTGTACTACGGTGAAGAACTGGGGATGGTGGGCCGCCGGTACCTGAACGACGACGTCGGCCGCCGGGATGCCCTGCCCTGGGGCGACGACGACCCGGCCGGCGACACCGTCAGCTGGACGAAGAGTTCCGGTAAGCTGGAAGGCGGACAAAACAAGTCGACAACGAGCTGGTACGACCAAGACTCCGACCCAGACTCCCTGCTGAACTGGTACCGGACCCTGGGCAACCTGCGGAAAACCCACCCGGCCCTCAAGAGCCTGAGTTTCAGCGCCTGCCCCTGGGCCGGCGCCAGTGGCGGCAACGTGTTGTCGTACTTCCGGGAAGGCGGAGGAGAAAAGCTGCTGGTGACGGTCAACCTGGGCTGGGAACCCGTGGCGGTCACCGCCCCGGCCGGTACCAAACTCACGGTGGTCACCTCCCTGAAGCCCCAGACGGGCGCCGAAGGAACCTTCACCGTGGCGGCTGGACAAGCGGTGGTTTGGTCCCTACCCTAGGGCCATGATCTCCGCCACGTTCATTTTTCAGAAGAAGGACTACGACGACGAGTTCTACCGGCTCGACACGGCCATCGAGGAGGCCAACCTCAGGAACCCCGAGTTCCTGGGGAAGGACTCGTGGGTGAACCCCGAGAAAGGCCTGTCGTGCGTGGTCTACTACTACCAGTCCATGGCCGGACTGGTCGAGCTGAAAAACATCGCCGCCCACCGGGAGGCCAAGGCCGGCTACACCAAGTGGTACGCCGGCTACCAGGTCATCATCGCCGAGGTTCTGAACTCGTACGGTGACGGGACGATACCCCACCCCACCCCCAGCGTGACCTACTAGGGCAGAAACCGCGGCCGCCGGGCCAACACCCGGGCGATCACCAAGCCATCGTCGAGCTCGCCCCACTCGGCGGTCTCGCCGGCGGCTTTCCAGGCTTCGATCCGGGAGGTGAGGACCGCGATGGATTCCGGTCCGGCCGCCAGGGCCAGATGCCATTGGCAGGCCCCCAGGAACCCGGCGGGGTCAACCTCGGGTCCCGGGCCGGTTCCGTCCAGGGACCACCGTTCCCGGAACACGGTCCGGCCTCCCCACTTCACTTCGAGCTGGTTCGACAACCGGGCAAACACCCCCCGCTCCCCCGACGAGGTGCGGCCGTCGGTCCAGCCGTCCCAGTAGAGCAGCTCTGTCCCCGGGCCGCCGGAGACTTCCACCGTCTGGGCGATCCGGGCTCCGGTGCAGGGGATGGCCACAGGGGGAACCCAGGCTAAGCGGCTGCCCGGGTCCACCGACAGCCGGACCGCCACGGTGCAGGTGCCCTGGCGGTCGGCCGAAGGAAAAAACAGGCCGCTGGTCGGCGGGGCCCACTCGACCCAGCCCTCCTCGGCAACCGTGACTTCGGTGGTCACCCGGTCGCCGCCCCTCAGGCCCCCGGACTGGTCTGAAGGCATCACCAGCAGACGGTCCGGGCGCTCCAGGACGGTGAGGGACAAGGGCGGTTTCTGGGTCCGGCGCCACGACCGGCCCCTCACCGCCAGGCCGAGGCTGCCGTCGTAGCAGGTGCCCGTCATTTCACGGCGCGGAAGACCGCGGGCCGGGAGGTGTGGGTATGGTCATGGGAGTGGCCGGGTCCGTGGTGGTGGTCGGCCAAAATCGCCGATTTCAAGGTGGGGTTGCCGGCCCAAAGAGGTTTCTCGGTACGGGGCCCTTCGGCCATCCGGTCCCTCACCCAACCGAGGACGGCTTCCAGACCTTCGACGGCCCTCAGGTTGGTGAAGAAGTAGGGCATGGGGCCCCGGACCGCCGCCAGGTCGCCGTCCATGCGCACCAGGTCGACGCCCACGTAGGGGGCCAGGTCCTTCTTGTTCACCACCAGCAGGTCCGACCGGCCGATGCCCAGGCCGCCCTTGCGCGGAATGTCGTCGCCCTGGGCCACGTCGATGACGTAGATCTGGTAGTCGACCAGGTCGGGGCTGAAGGTGGCCGACAGGTTGTCACCGCCGGACTCGATGAGGGCGAGCCGGGCGTCGGGGTTCTTCCGGGCCAGCAGGTCGAGGGCGTCGGCGTTCAACGAGATGTCGTCGCGGATGGCCGCGTGGGGACAGCCGCCGGTCTCCACACCCATTATGCGCCCCGCCGGGAGGGCCTTCTTTTCGGTGAGGAACTGGGCGTCTTCCCGGGTGTAGATGTCGTTGGTGATGACGATCATCGAAAGCTCGTCCCTCAGGGCCTCACACAACCGCAGGACCAGGTGGCTTTTGCCGGCCCCCACGGGGCCTCCGATGCCGATGCGTACGAGTGCGTCCATTCTAATACTCCTTGCCGTCTAGCGGGTCGTTTCCAGTTTTAAGTACTTCCAAAGGCCCGCCGACACGGCCCAGGCTAACACAAAGGCGCCCACCAGGTAGAAACCAAGGTTTCCGAAGTCGATGCCTGCCACGGGCTCCCAGCCGGCCACCTGGGCCAGTTCGACCCCGCCGACCACCACGGCCACAAACACCGAAAGGCCGGTGACCGAGAGGTTGTAGTACACTTTTTTCAAGGGAGAGACCATGGACCACCCGTAGGCCCTGGTCATGAAGAGTCCATCGAGGGTGTCGAGGAGGCTCATGCCCGCGGCGAACAGCAGGGGCAGGGAGAGGATGGCGGTCCAGGGGAGGGTCTGGGCTGCGCCTTGGGTCGACAACGCCAGCAGGGCGATTTCCGAGGCGGTGTCAAAGCCCAGTCCGAAGAGGAAGCCCAGGGGGTAGAGGTGCCAGCTCTTGGTCACCAACCGGAACAGGGGACGGAACAGCTGGTAGAGAAGGCCTTGGGGAGAACCGGCTTCGGCGGCGTTTTCCCCGCGCCTCAGCCTTTGGAACTGGGTCCAGATGTCCCACCAAAGCGCCAGGTTCACCAAGCCGATGGCCAGCAGAAACACCCCCGATACCGTGGGGCCCACGACGCCTCCCCAATCGGCCCACTGGGGCCAGGCCTGGGCCACCCAGACCCCGCCGAAGGCCAGCGCGAAGGCCATGAGAAACACCACGGAAGAATGGCCGAGGGAGAACCAAAACCCCGTGCCGTGGGCGTGGGTCTTGGTCTGGACAAACCGCCTCACCGAGTTGTCGATGGCGGCGATGTGGTCCGGGTCGAAGGCGTGCCGCAACCCCAGGGTGTAGGCCAGGATCCCCATGGCCAAGAGTTCCGGATAGGTGCCGAGGTTCAGAGCCATCAATCCTAAGCCGACGACATGCAGCCCCGCCACGGCGCCCAGGTAGCCAAGGCCCTTCTTGGGGGAGGCTGTCACAGCACGAAACTTCGCCACACGGTTCTCCTTCTCAGCCAACTCCAAGTCCCATCAACTGCGGAAGTATTTCCGTTCCAGGGTGCCCATGCCAAGCCCCGCGAGTTCGAGGCCGGGGGCCAGGCTTTCCAGAGGCCTGTCGGCTTCACCGGGGCCGACCGTCAGGTCGCCCAGGCCGGCCAGGACCTCGGTCATGGCCGCGAAGGCATCCCTCTGGCCCAGGGGAACGATGCGGATGGCCGCCTGGGTCCACTGGCGCAGGGCCCCGAACACCAGGGTTTCGGCCATGGCCGCCACCGGGAGGCCCAACACCCGGAACGTCCGGCCCCAGGCCACGGGGAACTGGATTTGCCGGGGGTCGTCCACCAGGGGCAACCCCTCGGCCCGGGGGCCGTAGCTCGACACCACCGACCTCAGGAACGAACGGCCGACCTGGGCCGAAGCCTCCCGTTGGACCCGGCTCGACCGGAAAGACGCCAGTTCCGCGTCCAATTCTGCCCAGGGCGCTCCGTACCAGGCCTTGAGGGCGGCCCGGAGGTCAAGGGGGAAGAACGAGCCCGTCAGGGCCCGGGCCGACCAGGCCTCGAAGGTCGCCCGGTCGGTGACCCAACCGGCCTGGATGGCGTACTCCAACCCCGCCGAATGGCCGTGGGCGCCGGTGGGGAACCCGGCGTCGGCCAGGTTGAGGACATCGAAGGCCGTACCGGAGGCGGTCAAAACAAAAAGTACCTTTGGGCCAGGGGCAGCTCGTCGGCGGGTTCGCAGGTGAGCAGTTCGCCGTCGGCCCTGACCTCGTAGGTTTCGGGGTCGACTTCGAGGTGCGGCAGGGCGTCGTTGAGCCGCATGTCCTTTTTGCCCAAACTCCGGGTGTCGTCCACCGGGACCAGCGTTTTCTTCAGGTCCAAGCCGGCCAGGCTGCCCAATTCCAGACTCAGGGGGCTGACGAACAGCAAGCTCGAGGCCTGGACCGCCCGGCCGAAGCTGCCGAACATGGGCCGGGCCCACACCGGCCCCGGGGTGGGGATCGAGGCGTTGGCGTCGCCCATGGCCGAATAGGCAATGAAACCGCCCTTGACCACCAGTTCCGGATGGACGCCGAACCAGTCCGGCCGCCACAGGGTCAGGTCGGCCAGCTTGCCCACTTCCACCGAACCGATCTGGCCGGCCAGGCCGTGGGCCAGGGCCGGGTTGATGGTGTACTTGGCCACGTAACGCTTGATCCTGGTGTTGTCGCTGGTTTCGTCGTCCCCGGCCAGGGGCCCCCGCTGGACCCTCATCTTGTGGGCCGTCTGCCAGGTGCGCAAAATGACCTCCCCCACCCGGCCCATGGCCTGGCTGTCGCTCGACATCATCGAAATCGCCCCCAGGTCGTGGAGGATGTCCTCGGCGGCGATGGTCTGGGGACGGATCCGGCTGTCGGCAAAGGCCACGTCTTCGGCGATGGACGGGTCGAGGTGGTGGCAGACCATGAGCATGTCCCGGTGCTCGGGGAAGGTGTTCCGGGTGAACGGCCGGGTGGGGTTGGTCGAACTGGGCAGCACGTTGGGCTGGCCGCAGACGGCGATAATGTCGGGGGCATGGCCCCCGCCGGCGCCTTCGGAGTGGTAGGTGTGGATGGTCCGGCCCTTGAAGGCCGCGATGGTGTCTTCGAGGAAACCCGCCTCGTTCAGGGTGTCGGTGTGGATGGCCACCTGGATCTTGTACCGGTCGGCCACGGTGAGGCAGGTGTCGATGGCGGCAGGCGTGGTGCCCCAGTCCTCATGCAGCTTCAGTCCGCAGGCCCCGGCGGCGATCTGCTCGGCCAGGGCCCCGGGGAGGGCCGAGTTCCCTTTTCCCAACAGGCCGAAGTTCATGGGCCAGGCTTCGAGGCTCTGGAACATCCTCGCCAGGTTCCAGGACCCCGGGGTGCAGGTGGTGGCCAGGGTGCCGGTGGCCGGACCAGTGCCGCCGCCGAGCATGGTGGTGACCCCGGAGACCAGGGCGGTTTCGATCTGCTGGGGCGAGATGAAGTGGATGTGGGTGTCGACCCCGCCGGCGGTGACGATCATCCCCTCGGCCGACAGCACTTCGGTCCCGGCGCCGATGGTCAGCCCCGGGGTGATGCCGTCTTGGATGGCCGGGTTGCCGGCGGCGCCGATGGCCACGATGCGGCCGTCGCGGACGCCGATGTCGGCCTTGTAAATGCCGGCATGGTCAAGGATCAGGGCGTTGGTGATCACCAGGTCGGGGGTCCCCGGCTGTCCGCCGGTGCCGGCCCGGGTGGCCCGGGGGTCCTGGCCCATGCCGTCGCGGATGACCTTGCCGCCCCCGAACTTCACCTGGTCCCCGGCCGCCGTCAGGTCGCGCTCCACCTTCAACACGAGGGCGGTGTCGCCGAGGCGGACCCGGTCCCCGGTGGTGGGGCCGAACATGGCCGCCGAAGTTGACCGCGGAATGCGGATGCTCACAGGTACCCCCTTTCGGCGGCCTTCTTGAGGGCCGCCGCCTTCACGGCCGGGTCATCCAGCCGGCCTTCCACCAGGGCGTTGAACCCGTGGACCACCCGTTCGCCGCCGAGGTCGATGAGCTCGATGGTGTATTCCAGGCCGGGTTCAAACCGGGCCGCGGTCCCCGAGGGGATGGCCAGACGCCGGCCCCAGGCCGCCTCCCGGGAGAATTTCAGAGCCTTGTTGACTTCAAAAAAATGAAAATGGCTGCCCACCTGGATGGGCCGGTCGCCGGTGTTCCGCACCGTCACCTTTGCCGTGGCCCGGGAAGCCAGAGCCTCGATCACCGGGCCCTCGGCCCACACTTGCCCGGGGGCCCAGGCCCCGGAGTTGGCAGATTTGCTCGACATGGTTCCTCCTGGGGTTAGCGGATGGGTCTGTGGACGGTGACAAGCTTGGTCCCGTCCCGGAAAGTCGCTTCGATCTGCACCGCGTCGACCATGTCGGCGATGCCCTCCATGACGTCGGCCTTGGTCAGCACCTCGGCCCCCTTGTCCATGAGCTCGGCCACCGTGAGCCCGTCCCGGGCCCATTCCAGGATCTGGCTCTGGATCAGGGCCACGGCCTCGGGGTAGTTGAGTTTCAGGCCCCGGGCCTTACGGTCCCGGGCCACCATGGCGGCCAGGGAGATCATCAGCTTGTCGCGTTCGTGGGGTGTAAACATCCTATTCCTCTTCAGACCCTCAAATATTCTTCCACGTGGCCGGCGGTCAGGTTCGCGGTCTCGCCCTGGGTGACCACGGTCCCCTTGTTCATCAACAGGAAGTGGCTGCTGAACTCCCGGATGAAGGCCAGGTACTGTTCTACGATGATAATCGTCATTCCCCGTTCTTGGGAGAGGATTTGGAGCACTTCGCCGATTCTTTGGATGATGTTGGGCTGGATGCCCTCGGTGGGCTCGTCGAGGATGAGGAGTTTGGGGTTCGTCACCAGGGCCCGGCCGATGGCCAGTTGCTGCTGCTGGCCGCCGGACAGGTCCCCCCCCCTCCGGTTCTTCATGTCCTTGAGGACGGGAAAGAAGTCGTAGACCTCTGGGGGGATGGCCTGCCCGCCCTTCCTCTGGCCGGTCATCAGGTTCTCCTCCACCGTGAGTTTGGGAAAGATCTGCCGCCCCTGCGGCACGTAGCCGATGCCTTTCCGGACCCGGTGGTACGCCGGGAGGGTGCCCAGGGGAGCCCCCTCGTAGTCGACCTCCCCCGTCTTGGCCTTCAGGAGCCCCACGAGGCTCTTCATCAACGTGGTCTTCCCCACCCCGTTGCGGCCCATGACGGCCAGGACCGAACCCCGTTCGATGCCGAAACTGACCCCCGACAGGGCTTCCACAGAACCATAGGAGACCGAGAGATTTTCAACCTTCAGCATGATTTCCTCACTGTGTCACCGGCCAAGGTAGGCCTCGATGACTTCCTGGTTTTCTTTCACGTGTTCCAGCGACCCCTCGGCGATGGTTTTTCCTTCGCAAAGCACCGTCACCGTGGAGTTCAGCTGGCGGACGAAATCCATGTCGTGTTCGATGACGATCAGGGTGTGGTCTTTTTTGAGCTCGAGAAGAAGTTCCCCGGTGAGTTCGGTTTCGGCGTCGGTGAGGCCGGCCGCCGGTTCATCGACCAAAAGCAGTTTGGGGGCCGAAAGGATGAGGCAGCTGATGGCCAGCCATTGGCGCTGGCCGTGGCTCAGGTACCGGGCTTCCCGGTCCACCAGGCCGGCCAGGTGGACCCGCTCCAAAATGGACATGATCCGGTCGCGTTCCCGGGGGGTTTCCTTCACCACCATGGTCCACCAGGGGCTCCGGCCCCCGGGGAGGGCCAGCTCCATGTTTTCGTAGACGGTGAGGCTGTCGAACACCGTGGGGGTCTGGAATTTGCGGCCGATCCCCAGGGTGGCGATGTCGGGCTCGTCGAGCCGGGTGATTTCCCGGTCGGCAAACCAGACCTTGCCGGTGGCGGGCCGGGTCTTGCCGGTGATCACGTCGCACATGGTCGATTTCCCGGCGCCGTTGGGTCCGATGACCACCCGCAGTTCGTTGTGCCGGATCCCCAGGGCTTCGATGTCCAGGGCCTTGAAAACGTCAAACACCGCGGTGATGCCGTGGAGGAACAGCAGGTACTTTTTGGACCACTCGCCGTCAAACTCGGGGCTCTCTGTCTGGTAGAGTTCCAGGGTCGTGAGCGGAGGATTCGGGGGGATGTTCACGACGGCCTCCTTTTCTGCACCCGTTCTACCGTCTGGGCCCAGATGCTCTGGAACCCTCCGGGAAACTTCAGGACGATGACGATGAAGATGAGTCCCAGGACGATGGGCCAGTAGTCGGGACTCCAGTTGAAGGCTCCCACCGACCACTGGGACGTCAGGGCGTTGTAGAGCAGGTTCACCCCCAGGGCGCCCAGGACCGCGCCGGTCAGGCTGCCCCGGCCGCCCACGGCCACCCACACCACCATGAGGATGGACCACTTGGCGTCCATGTACGACGGGGTGATGATGTTGGCCTGGGGAGTGTAAAGCATGCCGCCGAGGCCCGCCAAAAGGCCGGCGAAGGCGAAGATCGCCGTTTTGAACAGGTGGGGCTTGTACCCTGAGAACCTCAGGGTCTTCTCGGAGTCCCGGATGGCCACCAGCACCCTTCCAAACCGGGCCTTCGTGATGGCCTTCGACAGGTAGAAGACCCCGACGAGGGAGAAGAAGGTGGCCAGGTAGAGGATAATCTTGGTGTTGGGGTCCGTCAGGTCCAGGCCCGCGATGGACTTGAAGTGGGTCAGGCCGTTGGTGCCGCCGAACTTCATTTCGTTCTTGCTGAAGAACAACACGGCGGCCACGGTCAACGCCTGGCTGAGGATGGAAAAGTACACGCCCTTGACCCGGCTGTAGAAGCCCACGAACCCCACGGCGGCCGCGATGACCGCCGGGACCAGGAGGCAAAGCAGAACCGAGAGTCCGAAGTCTTGGAACGGAAGCCAGGCCCAGGGGAGCACTTCGTCTCCCTTCGCTTCCCCGACGGCGTAGGGATACACCACGTAAAGGGCTTCGGGGATGCCGTTGAACAGGTTCCCTTGGAAGGCCAGGTACATGCCCATGCCGTACCCGCCCAAGGCGAAGAAAAACGACTGGGCCAGGCTCAAGATGCCCGTGTAGCCCCAGATCAGGTCGAGGCCCAGGGCCACGATGGCAAAGGCCAGGTACCGGCCGAGCATGTTGACCAGTTCCACCGAGACCAGTCCTGTGAAGGCCAGGACCGGGAGGACAATCCCGCCGACGGCCAAAAGGATCAGGGTCGAAAGGGTGCTGCCCCGGTGGGAAGCCGGTTGGAGAGAAGTCACGTTAGTCATCGGCAAGCCTGCCTTTGGGGGCGAAAATACCCGAGGGTTTAAACTGGATGAAGGTCATGACCAGGGCCAGGACCACGATCTTGGCCCACACGGTGCCGAAGAGGGTGCCTTCCAGGAACTTATTCAGGAAGCCGATCCCGGCGCCGCTGACCACGACCCCGGCGATGCTCCCGGCGCCTCCGGTGACGACGATGAGGAACGAATCGACAATGTAGTTGTTCCCCATGTTGGGGGTGATGCCCCCCACGGTGGTCAGGGCGTAGCCGGCAATCCCGGCGATCCCCGAGCCGAGCATGAAGGTGAAACTGTCGACGCCCCGGGTGTTGATGCCCATGGAGGCGGCCATGTCGCGGTTCTGCATGGTCGCCTTCATGTTCAGGCCCACCTTGGTGTACCGGAAGATGAACAACACGAGGAGGACGCTGAACACGGCCACCAGCAAAATGAAGAACCGGTTGGCCGGGATTTCCATCCCCTGGGCCACCTCGACGGCGCCTTGGAGCCAATCGGGGGAGTTGGTGGCCCGGTTGTCACCGAAGATCAGACGGACCACTTGGGTGAGAATGAGGCTGACGCCGTAGGTCGCCAACAGGGATTCGATGGGTTTCTTGTACAGGTGGCGGACCACCGTTCCTTCGATGAGGCCGCCCACCAGGGCCGCCACCAGGAAGGACAGCGGGAGAGCCACCAGGAAGAACTCGGGGACAGGATGTTCGGCCGTGTGTCCGAAGATCATCTGGACGCAGTAGGTGGTATACGCTCCGATCATCATCATTTCGCCGTGGGCCATGTTGATGACGCCCATCATTCCGAAGGTGATGGCCAGGCCCATGGCCATGAGGATGAGGATGGAACCGCTGGACAATGAAGACTTCAGGATGTCGAACACACTGACCCACCATTCGTACTCGCGGATCTTGCCGATGGCACGGTTCAACACGCTGATGTCCACGGGATCGGCCTCGGCCGCCCTCATTTCTTCGAGGACGGGAAGGGCTTTCAGGCTGGGCAGCTGGCCCAGCCGGGTCACCAAGGCCCGCCTCGTCACCGGGTCGTTGGCGGCCCTGAGGCCGATGAGCCCCACGCCCTCGCCGGCCGAGAACCGAATGCCCTGGTCCGGGGACCCGGCAGCGAGGGCTTCGAGGGCCGCGAGGGCCTCGGGAGCCCGTTCGATGGCGGCAATCCGCTGGACGGCGTTCAGAACCAGGTCCCGGGATTCGAGGCCGAGGTCGATGAACAGAAGGGAGTCGGCCACCACGTCGCGGTCGTTCCGGTCCGCCGCCAGGACTTTCACGTCCTTCAGCCTCACCCGGTGGGTGGACGAAACCTTGAACTGGCCGGTGAACACGTCCACCGGGCAGATGAACTTGGTGTAGTTGGCATCCTGGGTCACCGCATCGGTGAAGACAGCCTCGCCGTTCCAGAAATACAGGGTGCCGTTGCCGTAGGCTTTCAAGACATTGTGGAGGATGAGCTTTTCCGGGCCGTCCTTTCCCAGGGGTTCCAGGGAACGGATCATCAAGGCCCGCTCTTCCGGCGTTCCCTGGGCAAGGACCGCCAGTTTCTGCTGCAAAAGGGTGGCATCCAGACCCGCCGGCTGGGCGGGAAGCGACACGGACACGAAGACGAGGCATGCCAAGATGAGCGCTTTCATGTTGATCTCTTTCTGTGGAAAGGGTGGATAAGGCCGCCCCGGCCTATGCCGGGGCGGGTTCAGAACCGGAGTCCGGACTTACTTCTTGGGGCCGCCGGTGGGGGCGGGGAAGTTTCCGTCGGGATGCAGCAAGGGGCTGTAGGAGTCGGGCTTCACAAGGTCGGTCTGGGACACGATCTTGAACTGGCCGTCGGCCTGGATCTCGCCGATGAGCACCGGCTTGTAGGTGTGCTGGTTCGACTCATGGAACTTCTTCTTGCCGCCGGGGGCGTCGAATTCCATGCCGTAGATGGCCTGGCGGACCTTGTCCACGTCGAAGCTGCCGGCCTTTTCGGCGGCGGCGGCCCAGGCGTAGACGCCGAAGTAGGCGGCTTCCATGGGGTCGTCGGTGACGCGGTCGGCACCTCCGGGGAGGTTGTTCTTGACGGCGTAGTCCTTGAAGGCCTTCACGAACTTGGCGTTTTCAGGGGTATCGATGGACTGGAAATAGTTCCAGGCGGCCAGGTGGCCCACCAGGGGTTGGACGTCCATGGCCCGCAGTTCGTCTTCGGCGACGGAGAAGGCCATGATGGGAACGTCCTTGGAGGTCAGGCCCTGGTTGGCGAATTCCTTGTAGAAGGGGACGTTGCTGTCACCGTTGATGGTCGACATGATGGCGGTCTTCTCACCCTTGGCGAAGGCTTTGATCTTGGTGACGATGCTCTGGTAGTCCTGGTGGCTGAAGGGCGTGTATTCCTCGGCGATGTTCACATCGGGGACGCCGACCGACTTCAGGTAGGCCTTGAGCACGGCATTGGCGGTCCGGGGGAACACGTAGTCGGTACCGAGGAGGTAGAACTTCTTGGTGCCGTATTCCTTGATCATGTACTCGGCGGCGGGGATCAGCTGTTCGTTGGGGCTGGCGCCGGTGTAGAAGACGTTGAGCGACTGTTCCTCACCCTCGTACTGGACGGGGTAGAAGAGCAGGGCATTGTTGTCTTCGAAGGCCGGGAGCACCGACTTGCGGCTGACCGAGGTCCAGCAGCCGAAGGTGACGGCGACTTTGTCCTTGAGGATCAGTTCCTTGGCCTTTTCGTAAAACAGGGGCCAGTCCGAAGCCGGGTCCACCACCACGGGTTCGATCTTCTTGCCCAGAACCCCGCCCTTGGCGTTGATCTCTTCCACGGCCATGAGGACCACGTCTCGCAACGAGGTTTCGGAAATGGCCATCGTCCCGCTCAAGGAATGGAGAATACCGACCTTAACGGTATTCGAACCGGCAGAAGCATCGCTGCATCCTGCCATCAGCACCATGCTCAGCAAGCCGGCAACGACCAGCGCTGTTGTACTTTGAATGAACTTTTTCATTCATTCCTCCTCCAGAAGTTTTTTGGCTCGGATCATCCCATGCCATGCATACAACTGCAGGAACCGTGCCAAAAACACCAGAGAGCAAACTAGGGGGAATATCTCCTTTGGAGGTCATATCTTAGCCAAGCCAAACTTTTTGACCACCCCGGACTACAACAATTCCAAAATGTGCGTTCGGTTTCAATTCTCTACATTTATGTCAGTCGAAGATGAATTTTCGTTCATTTTGACGGTCTTGTATACCAGATTGACTCAGAGAGTGGGCCGCTGACCCCGGGGTTTGTTCCGGAAACGGGCCATATAGATCAGCACGACCCGGCCGCCAAAGAGCAGGGTGAAGGCTACCCAACTCACTCCGCTGGCCCCGGGAATGAACGAGAGAACCAGGGCGCACAGCAGGGCCGGCCCCAGGGCCACGAACCCCACGGTCCGCAACGAAGCCAGGAATCCCGCTGCCCGCTTGATGCCCACGTTGGTCCCGGCCACGTGGACCGCCGAGAGCGCCAGCAGAAAACCCAACACCACCGTCAGCAGCACCACTTGGACAAACATAATAAGTTCGGTCATGAGGTTCATCTGCGGCACCCGGGCCGTGGCTGACTGGTTGAGGACCATGGAGGTCAGTTTCCCGGTGGGGATCGTCGACATGTTGGCCGACGAAAGCCAAGACAACAGTTCGTAGGTTCCATCAAACTGCTTCTCGGTGCTCTGGTCGATGAGCCCCAGGTGCGTGCTGCCGAAAAAGGCCACCTTGAGGATGGTGGTGCCGCTGGAACCCACGGCCTCCTGGAGGGCCTGGGCGTTGCCGCCGGCAGGCTCAAAGACCACCAGCCAGTCACCCACCCGGACCTGGGCGGGAACACCCGGACCGGTCTTCAAAAACCCCTTCTCGACGGTGAGGTTCCACTTCTGTTTCTTGATCTCGTCAAACACCTGGTACAAACCGGGGTAGTACGCCGGGTTGGTGGACCGGAAGGCGTACAGGCTGTTGTCGTTGGCGATGGGAAACGCCGCCAGCATGGCCGTGACGAAAATCGTGACCACAAACAGCCACCAAGGCCCCTTCCCCATCGCTTCGGCGGCCTTGTTCGACACCTGGGCCTTCATCAAAACCAGGAGCCAGGGCTCCTTTTTCGCTTCATTCATGGAACATCCTTATCACGTTGCCAGACAAGAAAAAAGGCCCCCGAAGGGGCCTTTCGCGATACGATGCGCGGCAGAGCCGGTTAGCCCTTATCGGCACCCGAGGTCAAACCATAGACAATGTACCTCTGCATATAGAACTGCACGAGCATGATGGGCAGACCCAGCAGCAGACCGCCGGCCATGAAGTTCAACGGATTGTACGTCAGGGTTACCAGCGGCTCGGTCCAGCGGTAGAGCAGAACCGCGATGGTCTCACTCTTTTTGTCCAGCAGAACCGAGGGGAGCATGTAGTCCATCCACGGCGCCATGAAGGCGTTCACCGCGATGAACCCGATCATGGGCATGGTCAGGGGAAGCAAAATCCGCAAAAAGGTCTTGGTCCGGCTGGCTCCGTCGATCATGGCCGCTTCGTCCAAGGATTGGGGAATGGCAGCCATGTACCCACGCAGCATGAACACGTTCAACGGAACCATTCCGGCGGCGTAAATCAAAACGAAGTAGTTGGCCTGGCGAAGCCACCCGAAGTCCCGGAAGATCACCATCAACGCCACCATACCCATGAACGCCGGGAAGAGTTGGAGGAGCAGCATGCCGTACATGACGCTCTTCTTTCCCTTGAACTTGAACCGACTGACGGCGTAACCGACCATGACGCTCAAGATCGTCACGATGACCACATTGAGCATGGCCACCACACCGGTCCGGAGGAACGCGGCCACGAAGTCCGGAAGTGTCCCCTCTTTCGAGTTGCTGGCGTAGGTGAACAGGTACTCGTAGTGTTCCAAGCTGAAGTTGGCCATGTTGGGCAGCAGGGAAACCCCGGTGAGGAGCTTGCCCTTGCTGAACGAGGCCCAGATCATCCAGGCCAGGGGGATCAGGGTGACGAGAACGGAAATGATGAGCCAGCCGTAGAGGAAGACCGACATCAGAATCTTGGTCGACGGGGCCATCCCCGTCAGAGGCTTGTTATTGGACATGTCATTCCTCCCCTTCGTCGTCGAAGGCCTTGGTCATCTTCATGTTGATCACCGAGAAGATGCCCAGGATCAGGAAGATGAAGACGGTGTAGACGGCGGCCTTGTTGTACAGCTGGGAATTGGGATTAAACGAAATCTTATAGATCCAGCTGATCAAAATGTCGGTTTGGCCCGGCATGGAGTTGGTCCAGGTCCGAAGGGCATCAGGGAGGTTTTCCAAGAGCCAAACGGGTCCGCCGCCGGTCAGGTAGTACATGGCGCCGAAGTTGTTGAAATTGAAGGTGACGGTCATGACCATGGCCGGGATGGTGGCGTTCAACACCAGCGGCAGGGTGATGTACCGGAACCGCTGGTAGCCGTTGGCGCCGTCGATCATGGCGGCCTCATACCGGTCGGCCGGGATGGTGGCGATGATGCCGATGATCAGCATCATGAAGTAGGGCGACCCCAGCCACATGTTGACGCCGATGGAAACCGCTTTGGCCAGGTTGGCGTTGTAGGCCGGTTGGAACCAGAAGATGATGTCATCGGGCTTGCCTTCGAGACCGATGCCGTACAGCAGGTCCGAAACCGGCTTCATGAGGCCCGTCTGCAGCAAGATCTGGTTCATGAGGCCGTCTTTATCAAAAATGTTCCGGAACGCCAACAGAGAGATCAGGGCGGGCATGGCCCACGGGATGATCAAAATGGTGCGCCAGATCTTCTTGCCCTTCACCAGGGGCGATTCCACCACCAGGGCGTGGGCGAAGCCCATGACATAGACCGTCACCGAACTGGCCAGGGCCCAGATGATTGTCCAGCCGAAGACCTGGAAGAACAGACCCAGCCAGGCGGGTTCGCCGAAGACGGTGGCGTACTCGGTCAGACCGTTCCAATGGACCAGCTGCTGGATGAGGTACACCTTGTACGTCCAGTTGGTGAACGAACACAGGAAGGTGTAGACGAAGGGAATCACCGTGAAGAACACGATGAGGACCGCGGCCGGGGCGATGAGGATCCACACGTAGGCCTTGTCCCAGAGTTCCTTGGCAAAGGCCACCAGGGACTGGGTTTCGCCAGAGTCCAGGAACTTGCGCCGGGAGGCGAAGGCGTCGACCACGCACAGGGCCCAGGCCACCAGGTAGAGCAAGACCAGGACGGCGGCGATGAGGCCCCGGGCGAGGACCAGGGACGAGTTGTCGGCCGAAGCCCAGGGCTTTTCGGCGTTGAACGCCTCCATGGTGAGACCGCGGTATTCGTCGCCGATCACCAAACTGCCGAGGGTTACCAGACCCCAGAGACCCCGGCTGATGTAGCCGCCGTAGTCCCGGACAGGATAGAGGGTTTTGCCGGCATGGAAGTCGGTTCCCACGGCAATTTCGGTCAGGGCTTGGGGGAAGTATTGGACCAGGAATCCCAGGTCCGTCCCGTCAACATTCAAAGAATAGCGCACCCGGACCACGGGGCCGGCCGGAAGGTCGACCTTGGCTTCCGAGAGCCGGGAAACGGTCACCGGAGCCAGACTCAGGGTACCCAGAGGGCCTGTGAGCGTGTCACGGACCGGGGCGAACAGCGCAGGAGCCAGGGTCACCAGCTGGGCGTCGGCGGGGTCCACCGGAGCGGGAGCTTCCGCGGCGTCTTCGGCTGCCCGGGGGGTGAAAAAGGCTGAAGCGGCGTCGGGGCTGAAGATCCAGCCATGAAGACCGCCCTGGGCTCCGGCCACATCGGCCTTCAACTGGACCGTGCCGTAGTCAAAGCCTTCACCCAGGAGGGAGGCATCGGCCACATCGGCCTGGGCATCGGAGATGATCACCTCTTTGCCCAAAGCCTCCGAAAGCGCGGCCGATTGGGCCTCGGTGGTCGACTTCATCAGCTGACCGTAATAGTTCACGGAGTCGCTGCGGTACCCCGCTTCCATCTGGCCCCAGGAGCCCGTACCGAACTCAATGGTCAGCAGAAGCACGGGAACTAAGAAAAAAATGAGGCCTTTGAGCCACTGCCGGTTGAAGAGCTGGCCCAATCCCATCAAGAGAAACGAACCGAGAGCCACCAGCAGGAGCGAAGGACGACGGGCGATATCTTGAAAGAACCCCGTCTTGACGGCTTTGTTCTGCATCCATTCCTCCTCAATTATACGAACAGGTACACAAAAACAGGAGCTTCCCCGGGGATACCCAAGGAAGCTCCTGAAAGACGGTCAGAGCGTCTTACTTAACGTTGTTCTCGGTGATCCACTTGTCCGAAGCGGCCACAATGGCCTTCTGGGCGTCGGCGGGGGTCAGCTTTCCGTCCCAGACGTCTTTGTAGAACTGGTTCATGCCGATGTTGTAGTACACGTCCATGGCCTGCTTGTTGGGGTTGCCGGGCAGCTTGAGGGTGACGGGTTCCACGTAGCTGTACTGGAACGCGTAGCCCATCTGCTTCTTGACGGCGTCCTTGCTGAAGTCAGGAGCGATCTTGGCGCCGGCCTTGAGGGCGGGAACGTAGGCCGAGTTGTCGATCATGGCCTGCATGCCTTCCTTGGTGAACACCAGGCGGAGCAGTTCGGCGGCGGCCGAAGGATACTTCGAGTAAGCGTTCAGCACGTACACCTTAACCTTGAGGAAGGGAGCGGGCCGGACACCCTTGTAGGTGGGCATGGGTCCGAACTGCATGTCGTGGCCACCCTTGGTGGTGGCGCCTTTCACGTCCATCCAGGTACCGACGAGGCCGAAGGGAGCGGATTGGTCGTTGAGCACGGGGTCCCAGCGCCAGCCCATGGAGGCTCCGGGGGTCAGGGCGCCGTTGGCTTCGACCGACAGCTTGGCCTTGGCGGCTTCGACCAGGAAGTTCAGGCCGGTGGCAAACTTGGCATCTTCGAAGCCAGGCTTGAGGGCGTCGCCCTTGGAGAAGATTCCCCAGCCGGCGGTGGTGGTGGCGGTGGAGAAGCCGGACCAGGGTTCGTCGAGCGAAACGGGGAACACGATGTTCACAGGCTTGTCCATGTAGGTGGGGCGCTTGGCGTCCCAGGCCTTGCCGAGGGCGAAGATCTTTTCCCAGGTGTCGAACTCAACGGGGAGGTTGTCCTTGGTCACGGTGCCCTTGATCAGGCCGAGCTTGGTGAGCATGGTCTTGTTCCAACCGAAGGCCATCCCGTCGTAGGCGAAGGGAAGGGCGGTGACCGACTTGAACATGGCGTTGGCCGACTTGTAGAACTGGGGGTCAACGTTGTCAGCGGCGATCTTGGTCAGGTTGCCGTCGATGGCCGACATGGCGCCGGCGAACTTGGGCACGTCGGAAGTCAGGGCCATGACCACGTCAGGAGCATCGCCCTGGAGGTCAGCCAACTTCTTGGCGGACGAGTCGGACGGGGTGTTGAGGAACTCAACAGCACCGGCGGCTTCGGGGTGGGACTTGTCCCAGAGATCGACCAGGGCCTTGCCGTAGGCATCGTTGTCGATGCCGAGGACGATCTTGGCGCCTTCTTCAATCTTGTACTGGCCCTTCTTGGCGTCGTACAGGGCTTTGCTCTTGGCCTGGGCCATGGCACCGCCGGCGACGAGAGCCAGCGAAATCAACACAAACAGAGTCTTTTTCATTCTCTGATACCTCCACTTGAACTTACGAAAGTTCACTTGCATAGAAGGCTAAACCGGTTTTAAACTGCCGTCAAGACCGAATTTTACCGGTTTAGTAACTTTGAGAGGTGAACACGTGAACATCGCCGCGCTCTACCACAGGTCAGTGGACAACTGGTGCTATCCCTTGGACTCCAGCACCCTCCACATCCGCATTCAAACCGCTTTAGACGATGTCACCTCGGTCGATCTGGTGGCCGGCGACCCCTTTGAATGGAAGGACAAGTCCTGGGTTAAGTCGGTCCGGTCCCTCCGCAAGGCCGGCTCCGACGGTCTCCATGACTTTTGGGAGACGACCTACACCCCTCCCCATAAGAGGACGAAGTACTACTTTTTGATCCGGGGAGCCCTTCCCGGCGACGAGGTCATCTACGGCGAGAGGGGGATATTGCCGGCTTCCGAGACCGGCCAGGAATACCACAGGAACGCCTTTGTCTTTCCTTACATCAACGAGATTGACCTGTTCCGGGCTCCTGACTGGGTCCACGGGGTGGTGTGGTACCAGATCTTCCCCGAACGGTTCCGGAACGGCGACCCGGCGCTGAACCCCTCGGGGGTCCTTCCCTGGCACAAGGGCCCGGTGACCAACAAGGAATTCTACGGAGGCGACCTGAGGGGCATCATCGAGAAGCTCGACCACCTGGCCGGCCTCGGGGTGGGCGGGGTGTACCTGACCCCGGTGTTCACCAGCCCTTCGGTCCACAAATACGACACCACCGACTACCTGTCCATCGACCCGTCCTTCGGCACCGTGGACGACCTCAAAACCCTGGTTTCCGAAGCCCACCGCCGGGGAATCCGCATTCTGCTCGATGCGGTGTTCAACCACTCGGGGACGAAGTTCTTCGCCTGGCAGGACGTGCTGGCCCGGGGACAGGGCTCGGCGTACGCAGACTGGTTCCACATCCACGATTGGACGGCCCTGGCCGAGGGCCGGGGCTACGAGACCTTTGCCTTCGCCCGGGGGATGCCCAAGCTGAACACGGCAAACCCGGCGGTCCGCGACTACCTGATCGGCGTGGCCCTCCATTGGATCCGGGTGGCCGGGATCGACGGCTGGCGGCTCGACGTGAGCAACGAGGTCGACCAGGAATTCTGGCGGGCCTTCCGCAAAGCCGTGAAGGCCGAAGCGCCCCAGGCCTACATCGTCGGCGAAATTTGGCACGACAGCCAGCGGTGGCTCAGGGGGGACCAGTACGACGCGGTGATGAACTACCGGTACGGAAACGCCGTCAGTGACTTTGTGCTGGGGACCAACCGCATGGTTTCGGCGGCCGATTTTGTCAGGACCGTCGACGGCATCGACGCCGGGTATACCCTCCCCGTCCTCCGGGCCGCGTTCAACATCCTCGACAGCCACGACACCGACCGGTTCATCACCCGGTGCGGCGGCGACAAAGACCGGGCCAGGCTGGGCTGGTTCTTGCTCTTCTTACTGAGGGGAGCCCCCTGTGTGTACTACGGGAGCGAAGTCGGCATGGTCGGCGGCCAGGACCCGGACAACCGGCGGTGCATGGTCTGGGACGAGCAGGACCAGGACCACACCCAGTTCGCGTTCTTGAAGGCTCTGGTCGGGCTACGAAGTCAAGAAGCTGACCTGCTGACCTTCGGGGACCGGACCTGGAAGCTTGACCCCCAAAACCCCGACCTCCTCGGCCTGACCGTCAGCCTTGGAGCCCGGATCCTGGAAGCCTGGGTGAACCGGAGTCCCCGGCCCACACCGTGGCCCGAGACCAGGGGTCGGGTTATCCTCGGATCCCCGGGACCCTGGGCGTACCAGCTGACCCTGACTTAAGGTGAGGGGGAGTCCTCCCAGGGGAACGTCCGGGTTTCGGTGTGTTGTTTCACCGTCCAGGTCAGGGCAAAATTCATGTACCCGGTGTTCTCCACGGGTGGACTTTCAAAGAGCCGGTAGAGGGGAAGGACGGGATCCCAGGTGAAACCGAGGGCTCCGTCACCGATCCAGGGAAGCGTGGGAAGAGGAACCGAGAGCCCGAACGAGCCGCCCAGGCCCAGGTACCCCGCGCCCAGGATGGTTTTGTTCTTGATCCGGGACCCGAGGGTTGGCGAAAGGCTGAGGTTCAGGTCGAAATCCACCGGCGGCCGGCCGATGAGGGCCAGGGGGTTGCCCATCCAGCCCAGGGTGGCCAACCAGGTGTCGATCATGGCCACTCCGCCGGCCGAACCGCCCAGTGACGCGCCGAACCCGTAGTAGAAGCCTCCCCGGGGCGAATCGGCGTCAAAAAAGGTGAACGACCGGGACAGGGCACCCACCCCGTCGAGGGACCAGGCGCTGTCGTAGCCCTTGGTGAGGCTGGCCCCGAAGGTGGCGTTGGTCCGGCTGTGCTGGACGGTTTTCGGAAGGGCTTCGGCAGGCAGACTGGGAACCAGGAACCCGGCAAGGACCGCTAGAACCGCCGCGGCAAGGATCTTTTTCATGCCTATTGGAACCCGCAACCCTTCCGAAACTGTCACCGGCCCCCTACACTGGTCCCATGGCCAAAGTGCTGTTCTTCCTCCAGCTCATCGTCGCCCTGGTCGTCCTCCCCCTTTGGCCCGGCCTCGATGCCCGGTACGCCTCCTGGGGGCTGGTGTACCTCGCCTTCGTTCTAGCCTTGCCATCCGCCGGCGTTCTGGCCGTCTTCGGTCCCCGGGCCGCGGCCCAAGCCCTGGCCGACGCCTGGTCAACCAGGCCCCTGGGACCGGCTTCCCTCCACTCACCGGCCTGCTGGACCCTGGTCCTCGACACCTTGCCCGCCGGCGCCCTCCTGGGCGGGTTGGCCGCCCTCATCGGCGCCCTCGGCCACATCGACCCCCTGAAACCCCTGCCTGTCCAGGCCCTGGTGCTGGTGCTGTTCTGCCTGGTCTGGGGGTTCCTCGGGCTGATCCTGGGCAGGATCTTCCAGGAGGTCGTGGTCCGGCTCTCCCAGAAAACCCCTTCATCGCTCCTTCTGCTGACCCCTGAGGTTGCGGTGCGGTTTGGACTCACCCCCCGGGAGGCCCAGGCGGCCCAGGCCGTCCTCGACGGTCTAACCTACAAAGACGCGGCCGAACGGCTGTCCGTGGGCCCTTCCACCGTGAAATCCCACGTTCTGAGCGTGTATCAGAAGACCGGGGCCGGAAACAAGATCGAACTCCTCCGCATGGTGGAGGCTGAAACCAACCGTCTCCACCAATCGGTGGATGGTACAACGTCCCCGCCGGGGCGATCCTGAAGTCATCGGCCCGGGGATGCTGGGCCAAGGAGGTTTCTGGATGAAACGATTTTTTATGGGGGTCGGCTTGGCCCTCGTCTTCCTGTTGGGGGGGTATTTCCTGGAAGGCGGCAGCGGGATCAGCCTCCTGGCCTTCACCCCCTTCCTGGTGACATTCTTTGTTCCGGTGTTCGGCTTGCTGGCCGTCTGGAGCTTCCGGGATTGGGCCCTGGCCTGGAAGCACGCCTTCCACCCCGCCGGACCGGAAGAAACCCATCGTTCTGCGGAACTTTGGAAGTTCTTGGAGTTCGCCGCTTACCTGGGGGGCCTGGTCGCCTTCTTTGTCGGGGGTGTCCTCATCCTGTTGAACTTGACCAACGTGAATGTGCAGTGGAACCACTCGCTGGCCATCAGCCTGCTCTCGCCCATTTACGGGGGATTCTTCGGTCTGATCGCCCGGGTTCTGCGGTTCCGGGTTGAAGGAGGCGCCGAATGATCCGGTTTGTTGTCGGGTTTCTTCTGGCGGTGGCAACCACCCTCGGGGGCTTGGTCCTCGAAGGGGGAAACGGTCTCACCTTACTCGGGATCTCGGCTTTCCTCATTGTCTGGTTCGTCCCGTTCTTCAGTTCCGCGGCCGTCTGGGGCTACCGGAACTGGGCCCGGGCCTGGGGAGCGGCGTTCCATCCCGTCGAAGCCGCGGTGGCCCGCCGGTCGATCGCCCTCTGGAAGTTCAATGAATTCGTATTCTACCTGGCGGGACTTCTCGGCCTTCTGGTCGGTTTGGTCCTCATCCTCGGGTGGAATGGGTATTCCGAAGCCAACGTTGAGAGACTGGGGCATTCGTTCTCAGCCGCCTTGATCTCCCCCCTCTACGGCTTCTTCTTCGGCTACATGGCCCGGATCCTGAGGGCCCGGGTCGAAAACGTCAACGCCTGACGGGCAGCAGGTCGGACAGCCACCACTTCAGGGCGGCCGGGAGCCTCCGGGCCCAGGCCGCCTCGTTGTGTTCACCGCCCTCGTCGACCACCAGCTTGAGTCTGTCTTCCGCCAACCCCCGGGCGGCCAGCACGCCGTGGATGCGCCGGCTGTCGTTGATGTAGCTCAGCCGTTCCTCCTCGTTGTGCTGACGGGAACCCTCGGCGGTTCCGACGTCGAGGTAGACCCTGTCGGGGACGGGGGAGGTTTTCAAGAAATCGGCCAGGTCGTCGGCGGCGAACCAGAAGGCCGACGAAAAGCAGGCGGCCCGGCTGAACACCCCCGGGTGGCGGCAAGCCCCCCAAAGACTGGCCAGCCCTCCCATGGAACTGCCGGCCAGGAACGTGGCTTCCCGGTCGGGGTCGGTGGGATAAGCCCCGTCGATCCGGGGTTTCAACTCTTCGGCCAGGAACCGGAAGTACGCCTCCCCTTCTCCGCCGACCACCCGGTCGATGCCGCTTCCCCGGTGTTGAATCCAATCGTTGGTCCAGGGAGACAGTTCGTCGAGTCTGCCGTGTCCGACAGGGTTGGAATCGACGCCGACGACGATGAGGTCCAGCCCCAGGTCGGCCAGGGTCTCTCCCATTTGCCAGCAGGTGCCGTAGGTGGCCTCGCTGTCGTGGAACAGGTTCTGGCCGTCGGGCATGTAGACCACGGGATACCGCCGGCCCAAAATGGCCGGCGGCGACCACACCCGGACGGTCCGGGTCCGGTTCCCGAGGGCGTCCATGGTCACGGTGAAGGTGTCGAGGGTCATGGCGCTGCCTCCGGAAAAGTGACCCGCCGCAGCAGGGTCTGTTTGAGGGGGACGAGCCTTCGGAACGACACGGTTCCCTCGGGTCCCACCAAGGGCACTTCCACAGCCCCGTCGGACCACCGGGCCTGTTCTGCCCCGCCCGGGGCCAAGGACCAATCCGACGGCCCGGCCGGCCAGTGTTTCAACTCACGGAAGCCGCCGAAAGGCCAGGTGCGGGTGACCTCGGTCCGGTCGGCCAACGGAAGGGCCCAGACCAGGGGGCCCCGGGTGAACCAGGTCTGGCCCCGGTAATCGCGGTGGGCTTCGACCTTGGCCTCGAACACCACCGAGAGGCTGTCTCCCCGGTCCCAGGTCCGCCGCAGTTCCAGCCACCCGTCCCTGTCGGTCATTTCCCCCGCCGAGGCGCCGTCGCCGGTGACCAGGGTCCCTTCGGCCCATTCCGGAATCCGCAGAAAGAGGGAGAACTCCAGGGGAACCTCGGGGTAGAGGCGCAGTTCCACCGTCAAGGCGTCGGGGTAGTCTGTCTCCATTTCCAGGGCGACGGCTTGGCCCCCCACTTCCGTCCTCACCAAGGCCGGACCGAACAGGGCGATGCGCAGACCCCGGGGGTCGGCCAGGACTTGGTGGCGCACGAACGAGGGCAGGATGCGGCCGGCGTTGGGCACGCAGCAGACCGCGGCCTCCTGGTGGACGGGCGAAGAACGGTACCGGGTCTGGGTGTCGTCGCCGGCTTCGGGCCAGTCGAGGTGCTTGACCCCGGTCAAAGAGAAACAATTGTCGGTTTTCAGGTAGGCCAGGGAGGGGTCGGAGGGATGCCGGGCCCCCAAGGCGGCGTTGAACAGCAGATGCTCCATCTGGTCGGCCCAACGCCGGTCGCCGGTCTGCCGGAGCAAGGCCGCGTAGGAGTCAAACAGCTCCACGATGGAACAGTACTCGTAGCCGGTCTCATCGGCATCGGCCCGGCGGCCCCGGATCCACTCGTCTCCAAGGGGCGCCCCGGAAGGAAGGGTACAGTCCCCGAGCCGGACCAAGAAAGCTTCCAAGGCCAGTTTGTCGCTGTCGTCCCCCTCGGCGGCGGCGAGGACCACGGCCCTGAGGTGCTCCCAGGTGTGGACCCCGTGGCCCTGGAACCGGTAATAGGGATCGAGGAGCCGGTCCCTCTGGGCATCGGGTTCCGACACCGGAGAGCCGCAGTACTCCCGGTACAGTTCGACGGCGTAAGTCCGGTACTCCCGTCCGCCGGTCAGCCGGAACAACTCGTCGAGGACGTCAATGAACATCAGTCCATGGGCGTTTCCCGAGTACCCGCCGGGTTGGTCGAAGGGGTGGGAACCGGGCAGGGGCCAGGCTTCCAGGGTCCGCCGGACGGCCCGGACCACGGCTTCGAGGACCCGGGTTTCTCTTGTGGCGTCGAAATACCCCAGCAGCCCCCGGAGGAGGGTGGCCTGGGCCCAGAGCTCGCCGTTTTCCCCTTGGAACCGGTAGCGCAGGTCGGGGGCGTAAATGCCCAGGTACCCGTCGGCGTCCTGGGTGGCCAGAATGCGGCTCACCCAGGCCCGGGCCTGGAGACGGCCCTTCCCTTCGCCGACCAGGAGGGCATGCCTCAGCCAGCCGTCGCGCCAGTTGCTCTGGGTCTCGCTGTTCCACCAGAGGAACTGGGCCGCGTTTTCCTGGTCGTCTCCGGTGAGGGCACCGACCTCCTTGGCTTCCACGGCGCCGGTCAGCCGGTCGGCGCCGTAGAGATCGTCGGCAAACAAGTCGGGCACCAGCTTGTCGAGGTGGCCCACAAAGCCGGACTCAAAGTCGCGGCGCATGAGGGTCAGGGTCCAGCCGTGGGGTTTGACCTGGCCGAGGCGGAGGGGGTTCAGACTCATGGCACCAGGATAACGGCCGTGTCGTCCATGACCAAGGGGCCGTCGGAGGGCCCGGTGTAGATGTAGTCGCCTCCCTCGGGCGTGAGTTTCCGGTTGGAGCTCTCCAGGCCGTCGTAGTCCCAGGTGGTCACGTAGACCTTGGTCCCCGACAGGGTGGCCGGGGCCCCCAGGCTGTCGCCGCCGAAGGTGAAGGTGACCTGGTTCTTGGCCTTGTCCACCGCGACCTTCCCCGACGGGCTGATGGCCGAACCATAGCTCTTCGGGGTGGCACCTTCGGGTCCGAACAGCATGGTGTTCCAGCCCCCGAAGAAGGCCATCCGGTTCCAGGTCAGGCCGGCCGGGGTCTGGCCGTTCTGGAAGGGAAGAACGGTGGCTCCCGGGGCGCCGGGGGTCTGGATGTACACGTAGTACGCCACGTGGTCGAACCCGTTCGGTGGCCCCCAGGGGTTGGTGATGGGGCCGGCCGGGGTGATCCTCACCTGCAGGCTGGTTCCCGCTGTCAGCACCTCGATGGTCTTCAGGTCATTCTGGTTGGTGAACGACGAGTTTTTCGGGTACCCGTAGGCTCCGGCCGGCCCGTGGTCGTCGCCCACCGGGTCCTCAACGGTGACCCGGCTGGTGAACGCCAGCTCGACCCGGAACCGGTAGGGCGCCGACAGCCAGAGGGCCCCCTCGGCGGTCCGGGCCTGGATGACGGCGTTGTACACCCCGTTGTTGAACCGGTCGACGGGGAGAACCGCCTTCCAGACCCCGTCGGAGCCGACGGTCACCGGGACTGCGGCTCCGATGTTGCCGCCGATGACCAGCCGAGGCTCTTTGACGTCAGGAAGGGAGCCCGTCAGTTCGACGTTGGCCGGGAAAAGAGGATTCTTTTGGGCGTCGAGGGCGGGCTTCAACGCCGGGTCCGAGGGCCCGGCAATGGCGGAAGCCGCGGCCGATACAGGAACCGGGGCCATGGCGGGCGCAAGTTTGGCCACGGCAGGGTCAACGGCGGCGTCGGCAGCCCAAACCAAGGCGCTCCGGGGCGCCAAAACGGCGTTGACCAGGCCGCCGGCGCCGACGGTCAGGGTGTCGTACCGGGTGGTCCCGGCCAATGCCGCGGCCTCGCCGGTGAGGCCGTCGTCGAGGCCCATCAGCCGGACCAGGGAGGTCCCGGCGGGGAGGCCGGTGACCGCGTTGTCGAGGATCATCGTCGAGGCCGAGGTGTTGAACGCCACCACGGCGGTCCGGCCGTTCCAGGTCATCGAGTAGGCGAAGACCCCGGCGGCCCCGCTGTCTTTCAGCACCTGGAGCTTGCCGCGGCTGAATTCCTTTTCCGCTGCCCTGAGGGCGGTCAGGCTCTTCAGGAACAGGTACCCTTCGCTCTGGGTGTCGAAGTGGTCGGCGCCGCCCGACCCGTAGCCCTTGGCGAACATCGATGCCCGGGTCTCGGTGAAACCCTGCTCGGTGCCGTAGTAGACCACAGGAATGCCGGGGACGGTGAAGAGGAAGAGGAGAGACTGCTGGAGGGACTTTTTGTCGGCCGAGGTGGCGTACCGGTCCATGTCGTGGTTGTCGATGAAGTTGACCAGGAGTCCCGGGTCGGGGAAGTTCTTGTACTGGCTGGCGAACCGGAACGTCAGGGCGTCGGTGGGCCGTCCCTGGCTGAACACATCCCTCAAGTCCGCGTTCAACGAGAAGTTCAGGACGCTCGACAATTCAGGGCTGGCCTTGGTCCCCAGGAACCCGGCCATGGTCTTGTCGGCCTTGTCAACGTAGGGCGCGTTGGTCTCCCAGTCTTCGCCGAAGGTGAAGAAGTTCTTCTTCCCCTGGGCCTTGGCGAAGGTCATGATGCCTGGGTGCTTCTTGTCCTCGGACCAGTGGAACTCGTTCCAGAAGTCGTGGGGGACGTACTTCACGGTGTCGATCCGGAACCCGTCGACCCCGGCATTCTTGATCCAGTAGTTGTAACTGTCCTTCAAGGCGTCGACGACCACGGGGTTCTCGGTGTTCAGGTCGTCGAGGTCCGAGAGCTGGTTGTTCTGGACCTCGGTCTTCGACAGGTTGTTCACGATGTTGCCCGTCCAGTGGTAGATTTCGGCGTCCCGGTCGGCTTTCTTGGTGAAGTCGTTTTTGTCGAAGGGCTTCTGGGTGGGTTTGGCCACGGGGACGGAGCCCGGGTTCAATACGAAGTTTTTCGTGGGGTTGTCCGGATCCGCCGGCCCGGTGAACCGGAAGAAATTGCCGGTATGGTTGGGAACGATGTCTTGGATCAGCACCATGCCGTTCTTGTGGAGGGAAGCCGCCAGGGTTTGGTAATCGGCCAGGGTGCCCATGTGCTTGTCGACCTCGACGAAGTTCTGGCCCCAGTATCCGTGGTAGCCGCCGTATTGGACCAACGGATCCCACCACTGGTTGGCCACCGGCGGGGTGATCCAAACCCCCGTGGCGCCCAGTCCCTTGATGTAGTCGAGCTTCTGGGTGACCCCGGCCAAATCTCCGCCGGAGTACTTGGCATTGGTCGTCGGGTCGAACTCCCCGGCCTTCTGGTCGGAGTTGGCCGGGTTGCCGTCGAAAAACCGGTCGGGCATGACAAAGTAGATCACCTGGTCGCGCCACTCGGGGCTCGGTGCCTGGAGGAATTTCGTCACCTCGGCCGGTTTGAGGGGGACGAAGGGGGCGGGTTCGGCGGCAACGGGGCCGACAACCAGGACGGCCAAAAGCAGCAGGACGAATCGGATGGGCATGGAACAACCTCCGGAAATGGGGACCTTTCCAGATTAAAACGGTTTAGGTGCGCCGTCAATCGGGAACAGAGTATCGATACGATGTCCAACCCATTGACGGAGTAGTTCATTCGGATGAAGATGTTCCTGTCGCCTAACATTCCATCTTTTACAGGAGGATCTCATGAAGAAGATTCTTGCTCTGTTCGCTGCTTCGGCCGTTTTCGCCGCCGGAGCTTTTGCCGCCGACCTGACCGTCGACGCCAAGTTTGACCTGACCGGTAAGGACACCGCCGGCAGTTACCTCACCTTCAAAAGCGCCATCGTCTCGGTCGACAAGGACCAGGTCGATGTGGTCACCGGCGCCAGCAAGGCCGAAGGCACCGCCAAGTGGAACTACCTTCGTCCCGACGTGAAGGGCAAGTCGACCTTCCCCGGCGGCTTCCAGTCCCTGGTGAAGTATCCCGTTTCCCCCACCTCCCAGTACACCGCCGACCTTCCCAAGGCTTGGAAGAACGCCGACGGTTCGATCACTTTCCAGTACCTGCACCGCGGGACCGCCTATCAGTTCACCACCGACACCACCGGCAAGCTGCTGTTCCCCGTGGGCGACTACAAACTGCGCAAGGTCGGCCTCATCGACGCCAACGGCGTGAACATCATCCACCCCGACTTCAGCAAGGACGCCACCGTGGCCGGCATCGACTGGGCCAAGGTGTGGGACGCTTCCATCGCCGACGGCAAGGTGATCAACAACGTCGCCGCCCAGAAGACCGGCAAGATCACCGCCGACAAGGGCGCTTCGACCATCTACCTGTGGACCGGCGCCCTCCAGGCCACCCTGGACGGGACCGTGGTCACCATCAAGGGCGAACTGAACGCCGAACTCGTCAAGTAAGACGTTCTGATCCGACAAAAAAGCGGTCCCACGGGACCGCTTTTTTTATTCCTTGTCAGGCCTCAGCCCCGCCACTCCACGGCATCCGACGGACTGACCTCCGAGTTCTTCTTGAGCCAGGCGACGATGTCGTCCACCTTGCCGAAGGCCACGGCGCTGTAGGTGTCGGCGGCGCCGTAGTAGATGGCCAGCCGGCCCGTGGGCGCGTCACAGAGGACCGAGCAGGGGAAGCAGACGTTGGGAACGAAACCCCGGGTCTCGTAGTCCACCTCGGGGGTGATCAGGTAGTCGCGGCTGCGGTAGAGCACCTTCGAGGGGTTTTCGAGGTCCAAGAGGGCCACGCCGATGCTGTAGACGAACCCGTTGCAGGTGCCGGAAACGCCATGGTAGAAGAGCAGCCAGCCTTCGCTGGTCTCGATAGGGATGGGACCGGCGCCGATCTTGGTCGCCTGCCACCAACCGCTCCCGCCCCGGGTCATGACCCGCCGGTGCTTGCCCCAGTACACGAGGTCGGGGCTTTCGCTGATGAAGATGTCGCCGAACGGCGTGTGGCCGCTGTCCGAAGGCCGGGTTAGGAGAAGGTACTTGCCGTTGATCTTGCGGGGAAACAGGACGCCGTTGCGGTTGAACGGTGTCACAGGGTTCTCCAGCCGGACGAAGGTCTTGAAGTCCTTGGTCATACCGAGTCCCAGGGCGGCGCCGCCGAAGTCGGTGCACCAGATCACATAGTAGGTGTCTTCGATCTTCACGACCCGGGGGTCATAGGCGTAGTTGGGGTCGTAGGGCTTGCCGGCCTCGTCGACCCAGCGGATGATGTCATCGTGGATGTCCCAATGGAGGGCGTCTTTGCTGAAGCCCACGTGGAGCAAGGCCTTGCCGTGCTTGTGGTCGGCCCGGAATACCCCAGCGAAACCGGTTCCGAAAGGAACGACTGCACTGTTGTAGATGCGGGCCGTGCTGGGGGTGGGGTTCCAGCCAATGACGGGGTTGGCGCTGTACCGCCACAACACATCCGGGGAACCCGCGGGTTTATCCTCCCAAGGGAGGTTGGCAAGGGGCGTACCCTTCACGGAAACAGACATGGCGACTCCTTAGAAACCGGTTTCGTTTATAGGAGACACTGTAAAGTCAATTTTCCACCTTGGCAAGCAGTTTTTGGAAACCGCTTTCGTAGAGAAATGTTGAACCCTTTACGGCGAAAAAAGCTAGCCAGCGAGCCCAGCGCTTGCCATACGCCCTGCCCGGTGCTCGACTTCGTCGAGCGGCGAGCGTAGCGATGCCTGGGATGAATGTAGGGCGCCGGAGATCGGAGTTTTGGCTAAGTCGAGACCCGATTTCTCCCGCAGCCGTACCCCAGGTACGGCGAGGACAGAAATCGGGTTGAGACGACGCCAAAACTTCGATATCCAAGCCCTAGGGAAGGGCTGCGACCTTGCCGGTGTCGAGGTCGTAATAGGCGGCTTTCAGGTTCAACTTGCCGGCGTGGAGGGCCTCGGCCACGATTTCGTCGCCCTTGATTTTCGCCAGGACCATCTTGGCGTTCTCCCGCACCGCGTTGTCGAGGGGGTCGCCCTTGAAGAACCGGGAGGCTTCGACGGCGGGCCGGATCTGGGCGGCGATGGCCTCGATGTTCGGGGGAAGGTCCCCCCCCTTCAGGGTGGCGTCGACGGCGCCGCAACGTTCGTGGCCGAGGACCACCAGGTAGGTGGCTTTGAGGTGCTCGATGGCGTACTCGATGCTGCCGAGTTCCACTTCGGTGACGACTTCGCCGGCGGTCCGGACCACGAACAGGTCGCCGATTCCCTGGTCGAACAGCACTTCGGGGGGCAACCGGCTGTCGGAACAGGTCACGACGATGGCGAAGGGCTTCTGTCCCTTGGCGGTCTCTTCAATCCGGGCCATGGATTGGTTGGGGTGGGTGACCTTGCCGGCGACGAACCTCAGGTTGCCGTCGACCAGTTTCTGCCAGAATTCAGCGCCGCCGTTGCCGACCGCCATGTCACCGTGGACGGACGCCTCCGGGGCGGCGTGGCTGGCGGCGGCATGGGGGTCTGCCGCCGGGGCAGCATGGGCGTCGGCCGCCGCGGCAGGATGGGCTGCGGCTTCCGGGGCCGGGAAGAGGTCTTTCTGGGTCCGGGCCCGCTCGATGTAGCCCAGGGCCAGGGCGGCGGCGTGGGCCGCGTCGGCCTTCCGGTCGGTGCCTGCCCAGTCGACCCCGCGCTCCACGGTGAACCGGCCGGTTTTCGCGTCCACTTGGGCCCGGAAGTTGAACCGGTTCGAGGCGTCGCGGATCTGGAGCAGCCACCAGGAGCCCTTCTGGGTCAGACCCATCCAATGGTCGTCGTCCCGGCGGCCCACAAAGGTAAACCCTTCCCGGGCCAAGAGACTGGTGACGTCCTTCATCCATTTCCAATCCGCATCATGAACCCCGGTGTCGGTGACCACGGGACCGGGGGCGTAGGTGACGTAGGCCACCCAGTCACCAGTCGTTTCAGCGGTCAAGGGAAGGGCCAGGGCCGCCAACAGGGCCGAAAGGACGATTTTGTTCATAGGAGACCTCGAGGCCAGTTTAGTTCGAGTCATCCGAGGAGGCAAGGTCGTCCGGCCCGGGAGCCTGACGAAACGTGCGGTAATCGAGCTCGAATTTGTCCAGCCGCAGGCCCATGATGCGCTTGGTGAGGCCCAATTCCCGGGCGGCCTGGGTGATGTTGCCCTTCGAGGTCTTCAGAGCCTCGACGATCATCTCGTACTCCAGGGAATCGAGTCGGTCCGCCAGGCGCCCAGGCATCCGGGTACCGCTGTGGACCGAGCTTTGGAGGGAGGGGGGCAGGTGGTACCCATGGATGACCTCGTCGTCAGAAAGCAGGACCGCCCGCTCCATGACGCTCTCGAGTTCCCGGACGTTCCCCGGCCACGGGTACGTCAGCAGCATTTCGAGGGCGGGAGTCGAGATGCGCATGATGGTCTTGCCCGTCTTGAGGCTCAGCTGGGTGGTGAAGTAGTCGGCCAGGGCAACGATGTCGGCGCCCCGGTCCCGGAGGGGCGGGACTTGAATGGGGAAGACGGCGAGCCGGGTATACAAGGCGGGAAGGAAGACCCCCGAGGCCGCCAGGACATCCAGGTTCCGGCTCGAGGAGGCGATGAGCCGGGGCAGGGGGTCGCCGCTTTCCAGGGCCCGCAAAAGCCGGACCTGGACCCGGAGGCTCAGGTCACCGACTTCATCGAGGAACAAGGTTCCCCCGGCCGCCTCGGCAAACCGGCCTCCCAGGCCCTTGGGGTGGCCGAAGAGTTCGCTTTCCACCATGGATTCCGGCAGGGCGGTGCCGTTGAACGGGACAAACGGTCCCTGGGACCGGCCCGACCGCCGGTGGAGCACCATGGCCAGCCGCTCCTTCCCCACCCCGGATTCGCCGGTCAGCAAGACCGGGGCGTCGGTGCCGGCGCCGCGTTCGACGAGCCGGAACACCTCCTGCATGACCCCCGAGGCGCCGATCAACCCCGAGGGTGCTGCCATGCCCCCGGCCAGCCGCCGGTATTCGGCTTCCTGGCCGACCAAAAGCGCCAAGGCTTCCCGGAGGTCAGCGCCGGGGAGGGGCTGGGGCCGGGGTCCGATTGGGGCCTCGAAGGTCAGGGTGCCCAACGGTTTGCTGCCATGCTGGATCGCCACGGTGAATTGCTCTCCCGACGAGGGGAACTCGGACTGGCCGGTGACCAGGACCACCCCGCCGGTCAGAGAAACGGAGACCCGGAGCGGCGGCCAGGTCTGTTCCACCATTTGGAGCAGGCGTTGCAGGACGGCGGGAAGGCTCTCACCCTCGGTTTGAAGCAGGCGGCCTGCGGCGACTAAGAAGGCCGCCTCGGAGGTTCTCACACCCAGCCGCGTTTCTGGTAGGCGTCTAGCCCCTTGTCGAGGGCGTTGCGGATCAGGTCGAGCAGGCCGCCGTCGGTGCTCTTTACGTGGAAGCACGATTTGCCTTTCAGAAGCTTGAGTAGGGGCGGGGCCAAGAGGGACCCGAGGCCGGGTTCGGCATAGACCGGCAGAAAGTAGAAGCCGACGAACGATTTCTGCCGGCGGATTCCCGCAAAAAACACCTCTTTCCGAGGACGGCCTTCGACCACCAAATCCCGGACCGACCAGAGGTCGAAGTCGGTTCCCGAGGCCGAACGGCCTTCGAGGACCACCCCTGACCGCGGGGTCTCATATTCCACGAGCAGGGCCTTCAGCGAATGGAAGATGCGGTCAAGGTCTTCGGAGGGTTTGGCCATGGGGGAACTATAGCTACCCTTTACTGGTCGATCAAGCCTTGCAGGCCGTTGACGGCCAGGAACCGCTCTTCGGAAATGTAAGGGTGAACCTTTATAAACTACATTCTCGTATCCTGAAAACACCTCTCTTTCGACCAGGGTTGACCTTACCTCTCATGCCTCAAGGAATTGAACAGCAGCTGCGCTTTGGCATGACAATTGCTAATGGTGCTCTCATGATCCAATTGGAAGGCGTCGACAAGCATTTCGGACCGAACCACGTCCTGAAAAACATCAACCTCACGGTGGCGGCGGGCGAGAAACTCGTGGTCATCGGTCCCTCGGGGTCGGGGAAAAGCACGTTGATCCGGTGCATGAACCTCCTTGAGAAGCCTTCCCGGGGCCGGGTCACCGTCGATGGCGTGGAACTCACCGCCCAGAGGGCGTTCGTCCACCAGGTGCGGGAATCCATGGGCATGGTGTTCCAGGGGTTCAACCTCTACCCCCACAAAACCGTCCTCGAGAACCTGACCCTGGCGCCCATCAAGCTCAAACGGCTTTCCAAAGCCGAGGCCGAGACCACGGGGATGGGGTACCTCGAACGGGTGGGCCTCCAAGACAAGGCCGCCGCCTATCCGGCCCAGCTGTCGGGGGGGCAGCAGCAGCGGGTGGCCATCGCCCGGTGCCTCAACATGCACCCCAAGATCATGCTCTTCGACGAACCCACCTCGGCCCTCGACCCGGAAATGATCCAGGAAGTCCTCGACGTCATGACGTCGTTGGCCGAAGACGGCATCACCATGGTGGTCGTCACCCACGAGATGGGGTTTGCCCGGAACGTGGCCGACCGGGTTCTCTTCATGGACGGGGGTTCGATCATCGAAGAAGGGACCCCGGAACACTTCTTTACCCAGCCGACCCAGGACAGGACCAAGCTGTTCTTGAGCCGAATTCTTCGCTGATGCGCATCGTGCGCCGTGCTTTTTCCCATCCACAAGGAGGATGACATGACTCGTGTGAACCGCAAGACCACCCTGAAGGGACTCCTGGCCGCCGTCTTGGCCTTGTTCCTCAGCCTGCCCGCCGTGGCCCAGACCCCGGACCTCGACGCCATCAAGGCCCGGGGAACCCTCAAAGTCGGTGTCAAAGTCGACGTACCCAAGTTCGGCTACAAGGACGCGGCCACCGGCGTCGTCGACGGATTTGAGATCGACTTGGCCCGGATCCTGGCCGGGAAAATTCTCGGTGACCCCAAAAAGGTCGAAGTACAGGGCGTCACGGCCAAGACCCGGGGTCCCCTCCTCGACAACGGCGAAATCGACCTGGTCATCGCCACGTTCACCATCACCGAGGAACGTAAGAAGAGCTACAACTTTTCGGAGCCCTACTTCACCGACGGGGTGGGGCTGCTCGTGAAGACGGCCAAGGGCTACAAGAGCATCAAGGATCTGGCCGGAAAGCGCATCGGCGTCGCCCAGAGCGCCACCACCAAGAAAGCCTTGATGGAATTCGGTGACGGTCAGGGGCTCAAATTCGAATTCGCCGAGTTCAATTCCTACCCCGAAATCAAAGCCGCCCTCGACTCGGGCCGGGTGGACGCCTTCTCGGTGGACGGCGCCATCCTGGCTGGGTACAAAGACGCCTCCACCTCGTACCTCCCCGACCGCTTCGCTCCCCAGGACTACGGCATCGCCGGCAAACTGGGGAACGACGGCCTCGCCAAGTTGGTCAACGATACCGTCAAGGCCATGAAGGCCTCGGGCGAACTCGACAAACTGATCGCCAAGTGGGAGCTGAAATAAGGTGAACCCGGGTCCCTTCGCCCTCTTCAAGTGGGAGGCCGTTCTCACCGAATGGCCGGTGTTCGCCGTCGGTTTCGGCACCACGGCCCTGGTCTCGGTCCTCGGGCTGTTGCTGGCCCTGGTCCTGGGCCTGGCCTTCGGCATGGCCGGCGCTTCCCGCTCGAAGGGGCTGAGGGCCCCCACCCGGGTCTACGTGGAGTTCTTCCAGAACACCCCCTTGGTGATCCAGGTGTTCTTCCTGTACAACGGGCTGCCCTACGCCGGACTGGTGCTCCCGGTGCTGGCGGTGGGGGTCCTCGGCGTGGGCATCTACCATGGGGCCTACGTGGCCGAAATCGTCCGGGCCGGCATCGAGGCCGTGCCCTTGGGGCAAAAGGAAGCGGCGGCCAGCCAGGGGTTCAACGCCTGGCAGACCATGGTCCATGTGGTCTTGCCCCAGACCCGACGCATCGTGCTGCCGCCCCTGGCCAACCAGGCGGTGTTCCTGATCAAGAACACCTCGGTGCTGGCCATGGTGGCGGGCGGCGACCTGATGTACCAAGCCGATTCCTGGGCCGCCGGCAACCTCTACTATGGCCCGGCCTACGTGGTCACCGGACTCCTCTACCTCGCCCTCTGCCTGCCCCTTTCCCGATGGGTGCGAACGATGGAAAAAAACGCGGGGGTGGCGGCGTGATCGAAGACCTTCTGCAGCTGAAAAACCTGTGGTTCCTGGCCCAGGGATTGGGTATCACCCTGGTGATCGCCGCTGGGTCTTTGGCCCTGAGCTTTGTGTTCGGGACGGCCCTGGGCGTCATGCGCCACAGCGAGTCCCGGCTGGCTTCGAAGACCGCCGGCCTCTACGTCGAAGTGGTGCGCAACATCCCCAACCTGCTGTTCATCCTCGGGGTCCGGTTCCTGACTCCCCTGCCCCCCCTGGCCGCCGCCATCGTCGCCTTCACCATCTTCACCACCGCCGCGGTCGCAGAGATCGTCCGGGGCGGGCTCAACTCCATCCCCAAGGGCCAATGGGAAGCCGCCCGCAGCCAGGGGTTCTCGTCCCTGGGCATCCTCATCCATGTCGTCCTCCCCCAGGCCCTACGCAACATGGTTCCGCCGCTGATGAGCCAGGCCATCACCGTGGTGAAAGACACCTCGTTCGTCTGGGTGGTCGGCATCGAGGAACTGACCGGAAAGGGCATGATCCTCATGGGCATGTACGCCACCCTTCCCCAGGTGTTTACCCTCTTCACCCTGTTGGCCGGCACCTACTTCGCTGTGAACTTTGGTCTCGCCCAGTGGGCCCGTGCCTCTCAGTCCAGGGCGTAGCGGACGTAGATCACGCCGTTGGGCAAACCGCTGGTTTCCAGAAGCCGAAGGTTGGACACGTGCCCCTCGGGGAAGAGCTTCTTGCCGCCGCCGACAGCGACCGGAAAGACGTGCAGGGACAACTCGTCGACCAGACCTGCGGCCAGAAGGGTGTGCATCAGCGAAATGCTGCCGTCGAGGGCGATGTCTTTCCCCGCCCCGGCCTTCAGGGCCCGGACAGCCGAAAGGACGTCGCCGGTCACCAATTCCGAATTCCGCCAACCCTCGGCCGACCGGAGCGTCCGGCTCACCACGTATTTTTTCAGCCCGGCAAACGGATCCTGGTCGGGTTGGGGTTCGAAGGCGGCGCCATGCCCCTGCCAGGTCTTGCGTCCCAGGAGCAGGGAGTCGGCCCGCTTCACCCAAGCGTCGATCTGGGGACCGATGGCATCGTGCCAGTTCCTGGCCACCCAGCCTCCCTGGAGGAAGCCGCCGTCCTGGTCCTCGTCCGCGCCCCCGGGTCCTTGGACCACTCCGTCGGCCGTGACAAACTGATGGATGACCAATTTTCTCATAAATCTCCCCTTTCGAAGAAATATACACCGCTTTCCGGAACCTTGACGCCCCAGCCCCGGGGCACGAGAGTTAATCCGTATAGAGGTATGACTCATGCCGAGTTCTCCTGCTCCCAACCGCTCCACGGAGTCGTCTGTGCTGGCCCTGGATAGTTTCCCTTTGGGGATCTCCATCCTCGATGGGATGGGTCGAATCCTGCTCACCAACGCCGCGGCGAGCCACCTCCTGGGATTGACGGCCGCCGAGCACGGATCGAGGACCCTCGGGAGTCCGGAATGGAAAATCCTCCATACCGACGGGTCTCCCTATGGGCTGGAGGAACTTCCTGCCTACCGGGCCTTCCAAGAACAGACCTGTATCGAAGAGCCCGAATTGGGCGTGTTGAGGCCCGACGGCGAAGTGGCCTGGCTCACGGTCACGGCGGCTCCCCTGGGACCGGACCAGGTGATCCTCACCTACGGGAACGTCACCAAAGACCAAAAATCCCTCCGCGTCATGCTCGCCAATATCTCAGACGTTCTTGCCATCATCGGACCCGACGGCAACAATCGGTTCAAGAGCCCGAATGTGGAGAAACTCTTCGGCTGGAGGTCGGAAGAACTGGTGGGCAAGAGCGCCTTTGCCAACATCCATCCCGACGATTTGGTCAGGGTTCAGGGGGTTTTTGATCAACTCCTGACCGGGCAGAAAACGTCAGTAACGGACCGCTGCCAGTACCGGTGCAAGGATGGCAGCTACCGATGGATTGAGTTCACGGCGGCCGACCTGGTAGACGTGCCGGAGATTCAGGGCATCCTGCTGAACTACCACGACATCACCCCCCAGATCGAAGCCACCAACGCCTTGGTGGAGGCCGAGTGGAAATTCCGGGCCCTCTTCGAAGAAGGCCCCATCGGCGTCGCCTACCACCGCATGGTCTACGACGACCTCGGCCAGCCGAAGGACTACTTTTTCATCGACGCCAACGAGAAATACATCGAACTCACCGGTGTGGACCCCCGGGGGAAAACCGTGACCCAGGCCTTTCCCGGCATCGAAAACGATCCCTTCGACTGGATCGGCACCTTTGGCCATGTGGCCCGGAACGGAGAAACCCTCCGTTTCGAGCAGCACCTGGAAGCCAACGACCGCTGGTACGACTGCGTGGGCTACCAATACGCCCCCGACCACTTTGTGGCCGCCTTCCTGGAGATCTCCGACAGGAAGCGGGCCGAGCGAGACCTGCAGCGGATGACCGACCGCCTCAAGCTGGCGACCAAAGCGGGCGGCGTTGGGATTTGGGAGTGGGATCTTACCTCGAACCAACTGATCTGGGATGACCAGATGTACAGCCTCTACGGCGTTTCGAAGACCCGGTTCACCGGCGCCTACGACGCATGGCGGTCGGCGCTCCATCCAGACGACATCGAGCGGGGGGACACCGAGATTGAAAAAGCCCTTCGGGGTGAAAAGGATTTTGATACAGAAATCCGGGTGATTTGGTCCGATGGGTCGGTTCACAACATCCGGGCCCTCGGTTATGTCCAACGCGATGATTCGGGAAAACCCTTGCGGATGATCGGCACGAACTGGGATATCACCGCCTCTAAAGAAGCGGCGGCTCACCAGCGACAGTTGGAAGCCCAGCTTCAGCAGTCCCAGAAAATGGAGAGCTTGGGCACCTTGGCCGGGGGCGTGGCCCATGATATGAACAACGTTCTGGGAGCCATCCTTGGGCTCGCCTCCGTTCAAATGAAGACCTTGCCTGAGGGAAGCCCCCTCTACCGGGCCCTCGACACCATTGGCAAAGCCGCCGAACGCGGCGGTAAGATGGTGAAGAGCCTTTTACGTTTCGCCCGGATGAGCCACATCGAAAACCAAGTGCTCGACATCAACGCCTTGTTTCGTGAGCAGGTCGAGCTCCTGGCGCATACGACCTTGGCCCAAATCCAGATGCACCTCGAACTGGAGGAGGAGCTCTGGCCCATCGAGGGTGACCCCAGTGCCTTGACCCACGCCTTCATGAACCTTTGCGTGAACGCCGTGGATGCGATGCCCGAAGGAGGCACGCTGACCCTGCGCACCCGCAACCTTGATGACGGCTGGATCGAGGTCGTAGTGGAAGACAATGGTATGGGCATGCCCAAGGAGATTCTCGAGAAAGCCTTCGATCCCTTCTTCACGACCAAGGGAGTTGGAAAGGGGACGGGATTGGGCCTTTCGATGGTTTTCAGCATAGTGAAGGCTCACCATGGGCAAATGACGATCGACAGCCACCCCGGGCAAGGCACCCGTGTAAGCATCCTCCTTCCCGTCTACGAACAGCGAGTTGCCCCCCCCGAAGTGAACCTCTTGGCCCGCCAAGCCGCGGGCCACCCCCAAAAAGCACTCCAGGTACTCCTTGTGGATGATGACGACTTCATTCAACTTTCCGTTGTTGCAACTTTGGATTTTCTCGGCCACACGGCCGTGACCACGGCGAGCGGTGAAGAGGCCTTGGCTGAACTCGAAGCAGGGCTGAAACCAGATTTGGTCATCCTCGACATGAACATGCCGGGGATGGGCGGAGCGGCAACCCTCCCCCGGCTGCGGCAACTGTGCCCCACGGTTCCCGTGATTCTGGCAACGGGTCGGGCGGACCAGTCCGCCTTGAATCTGGCGGGAAAGCATCCCCTCGTGACGCTCTTGGACAAACCCTTCGGTTTGGCAGAGCTCCAAAAGCATCTCGAGGACCTCGGCTTGCACCATTAGGGAGTTTCTGAGGACTCCATGGGACATGGAGGTACAAGGGGGCTAGGTTTTCCCGGGGGGTTCTGCTATAGTCGACCGTACATGTCATTTGAATCCTTAGGTCTTCTTCCGGAACTGCTGCGAGCCGTCCGCGAGAAAGGCTACGAATCCCCCACTTCCATCCAGTCACAGGCCATCCCGACGATCCTTCAGGGTCGGGACGTCTTGGGCGGAAGTCAGACCGGCACCGGCAAGACCGCTGCCTTCACCCTCCCCTTGCTGCAGAAGCTCGCCAACGCAGCCCCCGCCATCGGAAAGAAGCCCGTCCGGGCCCTTGTCCTGACCCCCACCCGGGAACTTGCCCTCCAAGTCGAGGAAAGCATCCGGGACTATGGGAAGCACCTCCGCCTCTCGTCGACCACCATCTTCGGCGGCGTCAACATCAACCCCCAGATCCGGATCCTGAAGTCCGGCGTCGACATCGTGGTGGCCACCCCGGGCCGCCTGTTGGACCATGTGGAGCAGAGGACCGTCGACCTTTCCAAGGTCGAGTTCTTCATCCTCGACGAGGCCGACCGCATGCTCGACATGGGGTTCATCCGCGACATCCGGAAGGTCATCGCCCTGATCCCCGCCAAACGGCAGAACCTGATGTTCTCGGCGACCTACAACGACGACATCCGGACCCTGGCCGAGAGCCTGCTCAAGGACCCGGTGTCCATCGACGTGGCCCCCCGGAACTCGGGCGTCCAGGCCATCACCCACGTGGTCCATCCCGTCGACCGGGAACGGAAGACCGAGATGCTGATCAACCTGGCCAAGGTCCACAACCTGCGCCAGGCCCTGGTGTTCACCCGGACCAAGCACATGGCCAACAACGTGGCCGAGGCCTTGAACAACGCTGGGATCACCGCCATGGCCATCCACGGCAACAAGAGTCAGCCCAAGCGCGTCCAGGCCTTGTCGGACTTCAAAACCGGCCGGATCCGGATCCTTGTGGCCACCGACATCGCCGCCCGGGGCCTCGACATCGTCGACCTCCCCCACGTGGTCAACTTCGAACTCCCCTACGTGGCCGAAGACTTCGTCCACCGGACCGGCCGCACGGGCCGCAACGGCGCCGAAGGCGACGCCATCGCCCTGGTCTGCGTCGACGAGGAGCACCTGCTCCGGGACATTGAAAAGCTGATGAAGCGGTCCCTCCCCCGGGAAGTCGTCCCCGGTTTCGCCCCCGATCCCAAGATCAAGGCCGAACCCCTGATGAAGACCCGCCGTTCCGACGGCCACAGGCCCCAACGCCAGACCAGCCGGTCGGGCCAACCCTTGGGCCAGGGCAGCCGTCCCCAGGCGCCTTCGGGCGACCGCCCGCCCCTGGGCTCGGGCCGGCCTCCCCAGGGCTCCCGGCCCGCCGGTCCCCAGAAGCCGTCGAACCTCGGCGGCCGGTCGTACCGGTAAGAGATCAAGATGAAGAAAAAGCCCCGGTTTCGGCCGGGGCTTTTTTATTTGCCCAGGATAGTATCGACCCCGTCCCAGTCCTGGGTGAGGCCAGCCTTGATCATCAGGCTGATCCGGGTCAGGTAGACCCCGCAGGCCGGGTCCTCGGGGTACTTGAGGGCCAGGGCCGTGAACGCCGCCTGAGCCTCGGGAAAATCACCCTGGCGGTAGAGGGCCAGGGCCTCTTCAAACGCAGACTTACCGAAGTGGAAGGCATCCCACTCGGCCTGGGGAACCCCGTCGTAGACGTGAACGGCTTCCACGGGCTCCTTGCGCCCCTGGACCCGGAGCAGGCCCAGGTACCGCCAATGGAACCGGTCGGGGTCCTCGAGGGCATCGAGGAAGCCCACCGTCACAATCGTTCCCTTGCCGTACATCTTGGTCAGTCCCTCAAGCCGGCTGGCCAGGTTCACCGCATCGCTGATGACCGTGGTGTCCATCCGGTCCCATTCACCGATGGTCCCCAGGACGAGGGGGCCGTAATGGAGCCCCGAGCCCACGGCAATGGGCGGGTACCCCGAGGACGCCCGGTGGATGTTGTACTCGGCCACGGTCTTCTGCAGGTCCACGGCGGCGGCCAGGGCGTCGTCGGGCCGGTTGGCAAACAGGGTCATGAACCCGTCTCCAAAGTACTTGTCGATGAACCCGCCGTGCTGGCGCATGACGATGCCCGCCCGGCCGTAGTAGGAGTTCAAAAAGTGGAAGGTCTGCTCGGAACTCATGGTCTCGGCCAGGGTGGTGAACGCCCGGATGTCGGAGAACATCACCGTCATGGTTTTTTGCACCTGGTCGCCCAGGCGGATGTCGGTCACCTCCTGGGCGTTTAGCAGCTGGAAGAACTCCTCGGGGATGAACCGGCGCAGGGCCTTGTTGGTGTCGAGAAGTTGACCCGACAGGCGCTCAGCCTCGGTGAACGACCGGGAAAACCGGATGGCCAGCAGTACCGCCTGGGTCATCAGAAAAAGGACCAGCCCCAGGGACAAGGTATTGAACGTGTGGATGAGTCCCAGGTTGTAAAAGATCTCGTTGACGGCGCAGAGGAGAAACAGGACCACGCCGACCACGGTGATCCGGGCCCCGTCCCGGCCCCGGAACAAGGCAACCCCGACCACCCCCAACAGGTAGGCCAGGGCCACGGCGCTGAACAGCTCGTAGCCGACCACGGTGACATTGAATACCGTCGGAGAGAAGAACAGGAACCCGGCGAACAGCAGGCCCAGGGTCTGGTAGATGCGGATGAACCACAACGACATGTCTTTGACGAAGATCAGCCGGAGAAACTCGGCGAACAGGGGAATGCCGAGGTAGAACGACAGGTGGTCGGCGACCTGGAAGGCCTGCCACGGCAACCCCGGGAAGAGCTGGAAGACGAACCGTTCGCCGTAAAGCAGGGTCCGGACCGCGATGACCAAACAGAACAGGCCGAACCAGAGGGGCGAGGTGTCCTTCCTCCTGAGCACAAAGAGGACCAAGTGGTACAGCCCCATGGTGAGCAGAACCCCGAACAGCAACAGGTCGGCGGTCACCGCCAGCTGGTATTGGTGGGAGACCGCAGCCTCGGTCCCCAGGGACGGACTGCGGTTGATGCCGCCGCGGCGTTCGACAAAGTTGCTGACTTGGATGAGGAGTTCGTTCTCGCCGACCCGGGGGGTAAACCGGACAATCCCCGTCAGATAGGAGGCCGAAGCCTGGGTTTCATCGGTACCGAGGACCCCCGCCGAAGACAGTTGAGTGCCATTCAAGTAAACCCGACTCGAAGAAAAGAATTCGGGGAGCCGGAGGGCCAAGCCGTCCGAGGCCGGCAGGACCAGGGTCAGCCGGTAGGTCGCGTACCCCGTATCCGGGAGGTTGCGGCCGTGGAGAGCGAGGTGCTGCCAGAGGCCGTCGGGCAGGCCGGCCCGGAGGGAGGGAACCGCGGCGGTGTCGCCGGGCGGGACCAACTGGTTCCAGAACAGATCCCACTCGCCGTCGAGGGACACGGGTCCGCTGACGTCGAAACGGTACCCGGTGAGGTCGAGGCGTGCCCCGACGGCCTGGGGTCCCGGCACCGGGGTACAGCTTGTCAGGCCCCCGCCCAGGAGGATGAGGATCGCGGAACCCAAGAACAATCGGAAAACCTTCATGACCAACCCCGAAGTCAGTTTACCATGTTTCTAGCAATCCTGGAGCAAGAGCGAGAAGGGCCCCAGGGCGGCCAGGGCGGGGTCGTCCGACTCGAGTTCAAACACCTCGTTGGGCCGGACCAGGACCCGTTCCTCCCCGTCGACCCGGAGGCGGAACCGGGTCAGTTCGCCATCGCCGAACCCGGGGTTCAGGGTCTTCAAAACGGTGCCCAGCCGGATGGGGTTGGTGGCCCGGCCCCGGAGGACCCGGCCCTCAACGGCGTCCACCAACGCCAGCATGAGCTGTTCCTGGGTACCATTGCGGAGGGGATACCCCGCCAAGGCTCTGTCGGCGTCACCGGCCCTGCCCTTTTGGTAGTAGAACCCGGTGGACGCGTCCCGGTGGCTGATTTGGGAGAGGCCCCCGAGGACCGCGGGGTCTACCGGTTCTCCCCGGACCGCCCGGTCGAGGGCGTGGCGGTAGGCCCGGGTGGTGGCGGCCACGTACCAGGCGCTCTTCATCCTCCCCTCGATCTTGAACGAATTGATGCCCGCAGCGATGAGGTCGGGCAGGTGGCCGGCCAGGTTGAGGTCCCGGGAACTGAGGATGGCGGTGCCGTATTCGTCCTGTTCCACGGGAAAGTACTCGCCGGGCCGGGACTGCTCGGTGAGGGCGAATTCCCACCGGCAGACCTGGGTGCAGTCGCCCCGGTTGGCGTCCCGGTTCGGCCCCTTGCCCTTGGGCTCGTTGGAGAAGTAGTTCGAGAGGAGGCACCGGCCCGAGTAGGCGATGCACAGGGCCCCGTGGACGAAGGCTTCAAGTTCGAGGTCAACCGCGTCCCGGATCTCTTTGATCTCGGGCAGGGTCAGTTCCCGGGCCAGGACCAGGCGCTTGACCCCCAAGCGCTGGTACAGCTTGGCGGCGGCCTTGTTGGTGGTGTTCGCCTGGGTGCTCACATGGACTTCGAGGTCGGGGTAATGTTCCCGGACAAAATCGATCATCCCCAGGTCCGAAAGGATGATGCCGTCGAAGCCCAGGGGCGCCGCTTCCTTGAGGTACGCTTCGAAGGGACCGAGGTCTTCGTTGTGGAAGAAGATGTTCGCCGCCAGGAAGAGCTTCTTGCCCCGGTCATGGAGGTAGGCAATCCCCTGGGCAAACTCCTCGAGGGTGAAGTTTTCCGCCTTGTTCCGGAGGGAAAAGGACGGGGCCCCGGCGTAGACCGCGTCGGCCCCGTAGGCGGCGGCGAACTTGAGTTTTTCGAGACTGCCGGCCGGGGAGAGGAGTTCCAACATCCCCCCAACCTACCCTACTTCCTAGTGAAGACCAACCCTCCAAAGCCCAGGATGCCGTCGCCGCCGGTCAGGGTCTCGCCGAGGTTCCGCCCGAACCCCCGGGTCACCGCTTCGGTGTCGGACAGGGGTTCGATGGGCAGGGCCACGGTCTGTCCCATGGCCCGGACCGAAAGCATGAAGAGGCCGGTGTCGGAATCAACGAAGACCCGGCCCTCGTCGGCAATGTCCCCGGGGGTGGGACCGATGACCCGGTAGTCCCCGATCCGGGCCTTCCAGGCGGCCGGGACGGGCACCGGGGCCACGGGGACCGCCGCCCCGTAGGGCATGCCGCCGATGACGATGGCCAGGGCCTTGTCGCCGTTGACCCGGACTTCCCTCAGGGAGAGGGTTTCCAAAACGTCGATGGGAAGTTTGAAGCCCAAGACCCGGGCTTCGAGGCCGATGCTGGCGTCGGCCCGGGGCACCCCGTCCATCCACAAGCCCATTTGGAAGACCTGAAGCCCCTGGCCGTGGGGACGGACCCGGAGGACTCCCATGGGCGACGCGTAGGTGCCCGAAAGCCGGGTGATGTCGGCAGTGGACAGGACAACCGGAGCAGCCTTGGGGGGTGCCGGCAGGATCGGTGTTTGGCCCGCGGCCCAGGCCCCGGCCCGGAGGGCCTGGGAGGCGATGTCGGAGAGGGAAAAGGAACCCATCCCCCCGATGGAATTGACCTGGATGGTCACCGCCAAATCCCGGTCGGGGAGCAGGAGGAAGAGGGCGTGGAAGGGCTCGAGGTCGCCGCCGTGGCCGACGATGAACTCTCCGGGAAGCTGGTCCACGGGGATGCGCCAGAAATTGAGGCCGACCTCAAAGCCGACGTCGGCCTCCACACCGGCATTCTGGGTGGTGAACATCTGCTTCACCAAGGTTTGGGAAAGGACCCCGGGTTCGCCCCGGTAGGCGGCCAGGTACGACGAAGCCAACCGGGCCATGTCTTCAGCGGTGGAGTTGAGGGCCCCGGCAGGGATGTCCCGGATGTAAGGGATGGCGGTGGATTGTCCTTTGACCGGCCCCCGGGCGTACTGGGGGTTGGCTTCAAAATCCTGGGGAAGGAGGAACGAGGAATTCCTCATGCCCAGAGGAACCAGGACCCGGGCTTGGCAGAACACTTCGAAGGGCATCCCGGAAACCTGCTCCACGACGACGCCGAGGAGGGAAACCGCCAGGTTGGAATAGGAAAAGGCCGTTCCGGGAGGCCCGGTGACCGAAAGGCGGGAGGCGAGTTCAACGTTGGTTTGGAAGGAAGGATACCCCGCAGGCGGGACCGTTCCCGGGATGAACCCCTGCAGATAGTCCGACGGCAACCCCGAATGGTGGGTCATCAGGTCCCTTACCGAGATGGGCCGAGCCCCGGGAAACCTTGACTTCGGATGGAACCCGGGAAGGTACCGGGTCAGGGGTGCATCGAGGTCGACCTTGCCGTCTTCCACCAGCTTCATGACCGCCGTGGCCGTCAGCAGCTTCGACACCGAACCCTCGTTCGAAATGGTCTGGGGGGTGAACAGCCGGTCCGACTTGGGGTCGGCCTTCCCGAATCCCGAAGACCACAGGAGCCCCTTCGAGGTGGTGACGGCAATCGAAAGGCCGGTGATGCCGTTCCGGGCCATATCGGCCCGGATGAACTCGGAAAGCAGGGCCCAGACCTGCGTGATGCCGGAGGCGGAATAGTCCGGGGCAGGGGGTGCGGTCGCGCAGGAGGTGAGGCCGACAGCCAAAAGGACGAGGAGAAACGGGGAGTGCTTCATGCTGAGATGGAACACTCCCGCAGAGTGATTTTGTCCCTTCTTCACCGAACTCAGCCCACCAGTTCCCTGACCTTGGCTTCCAAGGCCTTCCGCACCTGGGCCCTGCCGCCGGAGTTCGCCGCCGACGCAACCACCCGGACCAGGGCGCTGCCCACGACCACGGTGTGGGTGCTGGTTCTCAGGTCGCGGACCTGGTCGGCGCTGTCGATGCCGAACCCGGCCAGCACCTTGGTCCGGGCGTTCAGCGCCGTCAGAAAGGCCTTCAGTTCGGGGGTCAGGGTGGTGTGGACCCCGGTGATCCCGGCCCGGATGGCGGTGTACACCCATTCGGGCTTCAGGGCCAAAACTTCCTCCAGCCGGGAAGCCGGAACCGAGGGAACAATGACGGGCACCACGGCCAGGCCGTGCTTCTTTCCGGCGGCATAGAGGCCTTCATCGGCCCCGGGCGCCAGGTCGGGGATGATGAGGCCCGCCACCCCGGCCTGTTGGGCCCGGGCGGCAAAGGCGTCAACGCCCTTGGTGACCACGATGCTGGCATAGCTCATGAGGAACACGGGGACCGCCGGAAACTCCTTCCGGATGGTTTCCACCAGGCGCCAGCCGTCGTCGACCTTGAACCCGGCGGCCAGGGCCTCGGTGCAGGCGGCCTGGATGGCAGGGCCGTCGGCGCTGGGGTCGCTGAAGGGAAACTGCACCTCGAGGAAGGCGGCGCCGCCGGCGGCGATGCCCCGGGCGGTTTCTAGGCTCGTCTCGTAATCGGGGTAACCGGCAACCATATGGGCCATCAAACTTGCTTTCATGTCGTCTCCTTGTGCGTTTTGTTCATTCCCGGTACTTCACCCAGACCTTCGTATCCCGGAACTCGCCGGGGAAGGTGGTGTTGTTCCTCTTCCGGAGCGACTGGAAATGGAAACCCAGGGCCTCGGGGACCCGGCCGCTCCTCTCGTTGGCCGGGTCGTGGTGGATTTCCACACGGTCGATACCTTCGAGGGCAAAGGCCGCCTTGGTCAGGGCCAGGGACACCTCCCGGGCGTACCCCTTCCCTTCGTGCTCCTTGGCCACCCAGTATCCGATTTCCAGACACTCGGGGCCGTCCCGGCGGTGGAGGCCGCACCCGCCCCAAACCTCGGTCTCATCCTGGCTGAAGATCCCGTAGACAAAATCCCGACTCCTGTCGAATTCGGAACGGAAGAACCTCAACAGGTCGACCTTGGTTTGAAGATCGGTGGGTTCATGGTGGGCCCAGGGCATGAAGGGTTTGAGGTGCTCGATGTTCTGATCGACCGCAGCCTTCAGGAGGGGGGCGTCCTCGGGGTTCCAGCACCGGAGCACCAACCGGGCAGTCTCGATGCGGTAGGGAGGGTACTTCATCCGAGCTCCTTTTGAAAACAGATGCTTTCGGCCAGGGCCTCGTAGGGAGGAAAATTGGGGACCACGGCGTACCCCAGGGACAAATACAGGCCGTTGGCCTCGGGAAAAGAACGGGAGGTTTCGACCAGAAGGGTTTGGAATCCCCGGACACGGGCGAGGGACTCCAACTGCCCCATCAGGTCCTTGGACAGACCCCGGCCCCGGCGCTCGGGCCGGACGTAGACCCGTTTCACTTCAGCGGTGCCGTTCCCCCGGTCCTTGAGCGAACCGCAGACCGCCGCCCGGGTTCCCTGGAAGGCCAAGACCACATCGTGGATGCCTTGCAGGCGGTTGAACCCAAAATAGACCTTCTGGGCCTCGCCCTGTTTTCGGGCCAGCTCGCGGTCAAGGGCCTCGGTGAGCTCGACAAAATCCGGGGTGACTTGCCCCAGCGTTTGCCAAACCACGGGACCGTCGCCCCCGAGGTACCGGTCGGCCAGCCAAGCGGCCGCCGCATCGTCGTCGTTGGTCCCCGGAAGCACCAGGCTGGCCACGGCCTTGAGGTCGGCGACGGCGTTGGCCGGGACGACGCGGACCGCACAGGCTTCGAGGAGGGGCCGGTCATTCCAGTCGTCTCCGAAGCCCAGGACGGTTCCCGGGCCGGCTCCGGCCGTTCCAAGGAACCGGCGGACAGCGGTCCCTTTGTCGATGCCCGGGGGCATGATCTGAAGCAAGGTTCCGCCGTCGGTGCGCACCCGGCTGAGTTCGGCAGGGACCAGGGCCTCGGCCCGGTCGAGGGCCTCCGGTGTCCCCTGGACCAGGATCTTGTTGGCCGCCACGGCCCTGCCCGGCAGATGGGGATCAACGGAGAACACGTCGCCCTGGGAGTGGTCCCAGGGCAGGGCCGTCACCGTGAGGGCGTCGAGGGCCTCGAGGGCCAGGACGACACCGGGGACCGAGGCGAGGTTCCGGGTCAGGGTGCCGGTCAGCCCCGGTTCCAGGGTCTCGTCCCATAGGAAGGATCCGGCGCGGTAACAGCGGGCCCCGTTGCCGGCCAAAAACCAGTCGCCGTGGAGGGCGGGGGGTAACAGGCGGAGGATGGCCCTCACCGGCCGGGCGGTAGCGAAGACCAGCCGGTGCCCTTGGGCCCGGACGGCCTCGAGGATGGCCAGGGAAAACGGCGACAGAGATTTGTCGTTCCGGAGCAAGGTGCCGTCGAGGTCGAGGAAGAGGGTATCGCCGGTCATGGGACCCCCAGGAATTCCAGGACCGAGGTGACGACGAAGGCCAGGTTGGCCATGGACCCGTGGACGTCCCCCGGCTCCTCAAACGAGTGGCCGGCGCCGGCCAGCTGGACCACGGTCACCCGGGGCCAACCGGCGGCCCCGTCGGCCCGGATTTTATCGTAGAATTGGTCGGCGGTACCGTAGGCGACCAGACTCCGCTGGGCCAAAGTCGGGAGGGCTTCGTAGAGTTCTCCCACGATTTTGGCCGGGGTCAGCCACACCAAGTCCTCGGAAGCGCCCACCAGACCGGCCTGGAGCTGTTGGAACAGCATGGTGGTCCCCAGGGACTTCCCCACCCGGGCGACCCGGGCGTATCCGGTGGCCAAGGCCTGCAGTTGACTCCCCAGGGTCAGGGAATCGGCCGCAAACCAGACGTCCTTTTCAGCGTCGGAGGAGGCCTGGAACTCTGGGTTCTCGTTGTACCGGTAGTCCAGGGACAGGATATCCCAACCCGCTGCCTCGAGGCCCTCGGCCAGGTAGTAGAACAGGGGAGCCATGGCGGTGTAGCCCCGGCCGGGGTAGAACACGGCGAGCCGGGGATGGCCTTTGAGGCTGTCGAGGGTCCGGACCGGCTGGTTGCGGTGGTCGAGGAAGATCAAAGAGCCACCGCCTCAAAGTGCTCCACCGTGGGGAACGGCTCGTAGAAAGGGTGGAGGAGTGCCTTCCACTGCTGATATTGCGGTGAGGTTCGAAACCCGATTGTGTGGCTTTCCAGGGTATCCCATTCGACGAGGAGCAGATACCGGTGAGGGTCCTCAAGACAACGTTGCAGTGTGTGCTTCTGATAGCCTGGGATGGAGGAAATGAGGGGCGAAGCCTGGCGGAACGCGGTCTCGAAGGCCTCAGTCTGTCCGGGGCGGATGGGAAGAACGACGGCTTCGAGGATCATGGGCGGGGACCTGGCGAGGAATCGAGGATCAAACCGCGAAGAGGCGAAGGGGCGAAGTTGGGAGTGGGTGAGAGAGTATCTTCTGTTTCTGCCATTGGTTTACCTTCGCTCCTTCGCGGTTATCTCTCCTCCTGGGGTTTTAGGGGCCTGCCCCTAGGAGGGGGGGACTCCCCCCTCTTCTACTTCTTCGCTTCGTACCGCTGCACTTCGTCCTTCAGGAACGCGATCCAAGGCTCGGGGGTGATGATCTTGGCGCTGATGAAGATGTCCTTGTCGCCGCGGCCCGACATGTTGACCACGAGGGCCTTGTCCTTGGGCAGGGTGGGCGCCAGCTTCATGGCCACGGCTCCGGCGTGGGCCGATTCCAGGGCGAAGACCACCCCTTCGTTCCGTGCGAAGAACTTCACGGCGTCGATGACTTCGCTGTCGAGGGCGCTGGCGAATTCCACCCGGCCGGTTTGTCCCAAATGGGCGAGTTGGGGCCCGATGCCCGCGTAGTCGAGGCCCGCCGACACCGAGTGGGTGTCTTGCACCTGGCCGTCGTCGTCGAGGAGGAAGAAACTTTTGTACCCCTGGACCACCCCGGGCCGGGCGTCGCCGCCCATGCGCACGGCGTTTTCGCCGAGTCCAGGGCCGCGTCCGCCAGCCTCCACCCCGATGAGCCGGGGGGTTTTGGCGTCGAGGAAGGGCTCGAAGAACCCGATGGAGTTCGATCCGCCGCCCACGCAGGCCACCAGGGCCGCCACGTCGATGCCCTTCATCTGGTCCACCACTTCCCGGCCGATGACGGCTTGGAACTCCCGGACCATGTCGGGGAACGGCGACGGGCCCAGGGCGCTGCCCAGCAGGTAATGGGTGTCGGCAAAACTGCCGGCCCAGTCCCGCAGGGCCTCGTTGACCGCGTCCTTCAGGGTACGGCTGCCGCTCTTCACCGACACCACCTGGGCGCCATAGAGCTCCATCAGGTAGACGTTGGGACGCTGGCGGGCGATGTCGACCTCGCCCATGTACACGGTGCAGGGGAACCCGAACTTGGCGCAGACGGCGGCGGTGGCCACCCCGTGCTGACCGGCCCCGGTCTCGGCGATGATGCGCTTCTTGCCCATGCGCTTGGCCAGCAGAATCTGGCCCACGGCGTTGTTGATCTTGTGGGCGCCGGTGTTGGCCAGGCCTTCAAGCTTCACGTAGATCTGGGCGCCGCCCAAGAGCTTCGAGGCGTTCCGGGCGTGGAGCATGGGGGTGGGCCGGCCGATGTACTCCTTCTGGACCAGGGCCAGCTCGTCGAGGAACGCCGGGTCGGCCATGGCGGCCTTGAACTCGCGTTCGAGCTCGTCGAGGGGTGCCCGGAGCACCTCGGCCACGTACCGGCCTCCGAAGGGACCAAAAAAGTCGTTGAACACGGGTTTAGGAACTGACACGGGCGATCTCCTTGAAAAAATGTCGCAGCTTGGCGGGGTCTTTACGGCCGGGGCTCTCCTCGAGGCCGCTGGAGGCGTCGACGAGCTCGGGGCGCCACCGCTCGATCTTGGCGGCGATGGAATCGGCGGTCAAGCCGCCGGCGAGCCAGAGCCGTTTGCCGCCGTAGGGCGACGAAGAAAAGACGGCCAGTTCGTCGTCCGGCACCGGTTTTCCCGTGCCGCCCGTACCGGCATCGGCCAGCATCCGGGGGGCGACCCCGACCCAGGGCTGCCAGGAAGACGGGCCGGCCAAACCGACGGCCTTGTAGGCCCGGTGGGCCCAGGCGTCGACCAGGGCAGGGTCTTCGGTGCCATGGAACTGGAGGGCATCCAGGCAACCCTCGTCGACCAGGGCCGCCACGTCTTCGGGGACCGACTCGCCGCGGGCCAGCTGGACCACCCCGACCTTCAGGGCCCGGGTCTTCGGGGCGTGACGGACAAAGGCCGGATCGACCTGGCGCTTCGACGGAGCCAGGATGAACCCGAGGACGTCGGCTCCCAGCTCGTCAGCCAGGGTAACGTCGTCGTAGTGGGCGAGGCCGCAGACTTTGACGAACGGCCGGCCGGGCCGCTGCCGGTCGAAGAGCCGGCCCCAGAACGATGGCGCAGGGTCGGGATGATGGGCGGTGTCGGGGCGGAAGGCCTTCACCAGCCGGCCGGCCAGGGTGGGGTCTTTCACGGCCCCTTCGCCCACCAACACGCCCTGGAACCCGGCATCGCCGGCCCAAACCGCTTCTTCGGGACGGAAGATGCCCGATTCGAAGACCAGCCGGGTCGGCCAGGTGACGAACTTCTTGGTCATCAAGGGGATGGCCCGGTCGATGGAGAAGTCTCCCAGGTCCCGGCAGTTGATGCCCGTGTAGGCGGGCTTGAGGGGAGCGGCCTTGAGACAGTCTTCCTCGTTGTGGACCTCGAGGAACACGGCCAGGCCAAGGCCCTCGGCGTAGGCCTTCAGGTCGGCCAACTCGTCGGCCGTCAAAATGCTGGCGATGAGGAGCACCGCGTCGGCCCCGACCCGGTAGGCCACGTCGAGGTCCTCCCGGCGGACCAGGAAGTCTTTGCGCAGCACCGCCGTCTGGGGGAAGGCGTTCTTCACGTCCATGAGGTCCTGGAGGGAGCCGCCGAACTGGTCTTCCTCGGTGAGCACCGAGATGGTCTTCACACCGGCTTCCACGTAGAGCCTCGCCTGGGCCACGGCGTCGAGGCCCCCGGCGATGACGCCCTTGCTGGGGCTCCGGCGCTTCACCTCGCAGATGACAAAGGGTGCCCGGTCAAAGGGGACCACCGGGACCTGCCGGGCCTCTGGCACCGGGTGACCCATGGCAAAACCCTCGACGGCGATCCGCTCCAGCCGCCGTTGAACGATATCCTGCTTGATGTCCGCCATCAGGCCCCACCCTGGCGGTAGGCCGTGGTGGCCAGTTTCACCTCTTCGACCTTGGCGAACAGCCGGCCGTCGTCGAAGGTCTTGCGGACCTGGGCGTAGCCGTCTTCGATGGACGAGGCCAGGTCGGCCAGCCACAGGGCTGCCCCGGCGTTGAGGCAAACCGCGTCCCGGAGGGCGGGGCGTCCCACCCCGGACAGCAGGTCCCGGGCCAGGTCGGCGTTGTCGTCGGCGGTGCCGCCCTTGAGGTCGTCGAGGACGTAGCCCGAAAGTCCGATCCGCGACGGGTCGAACCGGCCCTCGGTGATCGCTTCCGGGGTCACCAACCAGTACAGGGTCGGGGCGCCGACGCTCATTTCGTCGAGGCCTTCGGTGCCGTAGACGATGAGGGCCTTCTTGGTGCCTAACAGCTGGATCGCCCGGGCCAACAGCGGGCCCAAGGACGCGTCGTAAACGCCGATCAGCTGGTGGCTGGCCCGGGCCGGGTTGGCCAGGGGGCCCAGCAGGTTCATGATGGTCTTCACCCCCAGTTCCTTACGGACCGGGGCGGCGTGTTTCATGGCGCCGTGGTACACCGGGGCGAAGAGGAACGAGAACCCGGTGGACCGGAGCACCTCGGCGGCCTGGTCGGGCTTGAGGTCGATTTTCAGACCCATGGCCGTGTAGAAGTCGGCCGACCCCGACCGGCTGCTCACCGCCCGGTTGCCGTGCTTGGCCACCCGGGCCCCGCAGGCCGACGCCGCCAGGGCCGCCATGGAGCTGATGTTGAACGTGCCGTGTTCGTCGCCGCCGGTGCCCACGATGTCGAGGAAGTCGCCCGTCACCGGCAGGGGCACCCGCTTGCGCTGGAGCACCGCCGCACAGCCGGCCACTTCCTCGGGGGCGATGCCCTTGAGGCTGAGGCCCACCAGCATGGCTGAGATCTGGGTACCGGTCAGGTTTCCCTCGGTGAGCTCCTCCATGAACCCTTCGGCCTCGGCCTGGGTGAGGTTCTGCTTGGCCATGATCTTGCGGACCAGGGGCGGGAAGTCGAACCCCTCCCTCCTCCAGGTCAGAAAGTTCTTCAACAGCCGCTTGCCGCCCTCGCTGGCGATGGATTCGGGATGGAACTGCACGCCTTCGATGGCCAGGGTCTTGTGGCGCACCCCCATGATTTCGCCGTCGGGGCTGGTGGCGGTGACCTCGAGGTCGGCGGGAAGGGTGTCCTTTTCGATGACCAGGCTGTGGTACCGGGTGAAGTTGGTCGGGCTGTTCATGCCCCGGAACACGCCCTTGCCGTCGACGGAAATCGGCTGCACCTTGCCGTGGACGATCTCCTTGGCACCGACGATGTTGCCGCCGAAGGCGTAGCCGATGGCCTGGTGGCCCAGGCACACCCCGAGGATGGGCACCACCCCGGCGAACGCCCGGATCACATCGATCATGCAGCCGGCTTCTTCGGGACGGCCGGGGCCGGGGCTGAGGATGATGGCCTTGGGGTTCAGCGCGCGGATTCCGGCCACGTCAATGGCGTCGTTGCGGATCACCTGCACTTCTTCGTCGGTTAACTCGCAAAGGTACTGGTAAATGTTGTAAGTGAACGAATCGTAGTTATCGAGCAATAGGTACATGGTTGACTCCTTTGTTCAATCGAAACGCACCGTCCTTCGGACCGGCTCCGCCTCGGTGCTGACGAAACAGTCCGCTGGACTGTTTCGCCCCCCTGGCTTCAGATTCCCCCTCGGCTAGGGCTTGGATCTCGGCCCAAGTCGCGGGCGCGCCTTGGGCCTTGGAGTTTCGCGCCTTGCGCGAAACTCCCGGACTTGGCCTAAGGCCAATGTCCAGGATACGGCTGCGGTGCCGCTCAGCCCCGAGTCTTGCCAGAATGGCGATCTCCGGCGCCCGATCACCGTGGCTCTCGCTTCGCTCGCGCACCGGGTTCAGTCTGGTTGACGCGGGCGACATCGCTTCGCTCGTCGACGAGCGACCATGATGGCCTAATTTAGGTTCGACGCTGATCATGGTTTCACCCACTTCGCTTCACTGGCGTCGGGCTTCGCTTCGCTCGCCCTGGGGGCTATGGCCTTCTTTGGTTTCGGTGCGGGCAATTCGGCGGCCATGGCCCTGAGGAGGTCCTGGAACCTTGGGGCTTCTTCGATGACTTCGTCAGCGATCCAGTAGTCTTTGGAGCCAGGGTAGGCGGGGCCGACTTCGAGGGTTTCGAAGAAGGGGCGGCCGGCTTCGGTGGGCTTGAGGAAGAGGCGGTTGTCGCAGATGAACCCGACGACTTTTTCGTCGACGTAGAGGGCGTACTCGCCGAACATCTTGCCCGCCCGGACGTTCAACCGGGGGCCGGCCTGGTCGACGACGAAGGCGGCGTACGATGCGTCGGTGGCCATTTAGATCTCCAGCCCGAGGGACCGGGCGGTGGCCCTCATTTTTTCGTAGGTTTCTTCGAGCTCCCGGTCGGGGTTCGAATCGTAGACGATGCCGCCGCCGGCCTGGAGCACAAAGGTGCCGTCCTTCTTCAGGGCCGACCGGATGGCGATGCAGGTGTCGAGGCTGCCGTCGGGGCTGAGGTGGCCGACGACGCCCGAGTAGAACCGGCGCTGGACGGGTTCGAGACGGTCGATGACCTCGATGGCCCGGATCTTCGGAGCCCCCGAAACGGTGCCGGCGGGGAAGCTGGCCCGCAGGGCGTCGATGCCCTGTTTGTCGTCCTTGAGCTTGCCTTCGACCCGGCTGACGATGTGCATCACGTGGCTGTAGCGCTCGATGAAGTAGCTGTCGGTCACCTTCACCGAACCCGGCTGGGCGATGCGGCCCAGGTCGTTCCGGGCCAGGTCGACCAGCATCAGGTGCTCGGCCCGTTCTTTCACGTCGGCCAGCAGTTCGGCTTCCAGGGCCAGGTCTTCTTTCTCGTTGGCGCCCCGGCGGCGGGTTCCGGCGATGGGCCGGATTTCCGCCACCCCGGCTTTCACCTTGATGTGGACCTCGGGGCTGGCGCCCACCAGCTGGAAGCCGCCGAAGTCGAAGTAGAACATGTATGGCGACGGGTTCGACGACCGCAACCGCCGGTAGGCCTCGATGGCGGGCATGTCGGTCTTCACCAGCAGACGCCGGCTGGGGACCCCCTGGAGCAGGTTGCCGGCGATGACTTCCTGGCGCATGGCCTCGACGTTTTTCTTGTAGGTGGCGTCGGGGTCATAGCCCTGGCTGACGATCTCGGCCGGGTAGGAGGCTCCGGCGTGATCGAGGGCGGACCAGTCGCCGTCGTTGATCCGGGCCTCGATGGCGGCGATCTCGGCGTTGAGGTCCGCCGTCGATTCTTTGTAATTCAAGCCGACGAGGTAAATGAGGTCGGTGTAGTGGTCATAGATGAGGAACACGTGGCCGAACAGGAACAGGGCGTCGGGCAGTTCCAGGGGGTCGGGTTTCTCGGACAGCTTGATGGTGTCGCAGAACCGGCAGAACTCGAAACTGAGGAACCCCACGCCGCCGGCCGGGAACGGGAAGTCCTGGCCCGGATCCTCGTGCTGCCGGGCAAAGTACATCAGCACGTCGAGGATGTCCCGGTGGCCGGCCTTGATCTTGAACTTCTTGCCGTCCTTTTGAAGGAACACCGCCGGGCCCTCCTGGCTGACCCGGAAGGCTTCTTTGATCAGCAGGAGCGAATACCGGTCCCTCCCCTTCTTCGACGAGGCGGACTCCAAAACCACCCGGGCGCCCAGCTTGAGGGCCAGACCGTAGGGGGTGAATCGTTCGCCGGGGATGACCTTGATGACCGTTTCCAAGAGCGCCTCCTGTTGTTTCTACGAATAGAAACATACCGGGCCGACGCACAGTCTGTCAACCCGGACCAAGGGGCATTGTACCATGGTCCGGGCCGATGATTATTCGAGTTCCAAGTAGAGGTCGAGCCTGAGGTTTCCTGGGGTCTGGGGTTCGAGTTCTTCCTCAAACCACCGGGCCCCGGACGGAGCCCGGAACCCCTTTTCCTTCATCCTGGCGTTCATCTTCGCCCACCCGCGGCCGATCCATTGCCCTTCGGGGTCGTCGGTGAAGTTCCCTTCGATGCCCGTGACCGCAAACCGGCCGGCCGGCAGGGTCCGGGTTGGCGCCCCGGCTTCCTCGCCGGGCTCCAGCGAAACCAGGAAGCAATACCCTTCGTGGTCCGGTCCGTGGGCCAGGGCCCCGGCGGCGTCGATGTTGTGGCCGAAGACCCGGCGGGTCCGCCCCTTGTCGGGATGGCGCTGGGACCAGGTTTTCCACAAGGCCTTGGCCTTGTCCTCGGGATCCGACCCGTGGCCTTCGAACACGGCCACCTTCAATTCCGGCAGTTCCTTGATGATAACACCCATGTATTTCTCCTTATAAAGCCGTGGTGCCTCCAGTCCCGCAAGAGCCGGCCGGCTCCTCCTGTAGGACTGGGGCGTGACCCCGAATTCGGCACGGAACGCCCGGGTGAGGGCCTCATGGCTCTGGTAACCCACCTCGAGGGCGATCTCCAGCACCCGTTTGTCCGTCTGACCAAGGGCCTGGAGAGCCAGGGCCAGCCTCCGTTTGACCACGTAGTCCCCGAAGGTAAGGCCCGTGACCACCCAGAAGTACCCTTGGAAGCTCCTCGGCGACATCCCTGCTTCCCGGGCGGCGCCGTCCTGACGGACCTCGGCGAGGGAAGATTCGATGAAGTCGACGGCCCGTTCGATCTGCTCGTAAATCGTCATGACAAGGTGAGTATGGCACGGCCAGCCGAGGGTCCGCTTGATGGAATCGGCAAAACAGCCATACTTTTGCCATGACGTTCTTCGATGATTTTGACCGAACTGAACTGGCCGCCCATTGGCTCCCGGTGTATTTACCGCAATGGAGCTCGGCCGAGGCCACCCGGCCCCGGTACCGCCTGGAAGACTCCCAGTTGGTCCTGACCATCGAACTTGACCAAGAGCCCTGGAGCCCCGAGTTCAACGGACCAGTGAAGGTGTCGAACCTCCAGACGGGAGTGTGGTCGGGGCCGTTGGGCTCGGACCGGGGCCAGCACCGGTTCACGCCGGCCCTCCGGGTCCGGGAGGTTCAGACACCGCTGCAAACCTACCTGCCCCGGTACGGCCGGATTGAGTTCCGGTGCCGCTGCCGGCTCGGTCCATCGAACGTGGCGGCGTTGTGGATGATCGGGTTTGAGGACGAACCCCGCCGGTCGGGAGAAATCTGCCTCTTTGAGCTGAAAGGTTCGAATGTGTCGGCCGGGTCTGCGGTGGTGGGGACTGGAATCCATCCCTTTGGCGACCCCGACCTTGTCGACGACTTCCACGAGGACCGGTTCGACCTCGATGTCGAAGAATGGCACACCTGGGCGGTGGACTGGACCGCCGAAGACGTGACCTTCCTGGTCGACGGCCGGGCCTTCCGCAACCTCCGCCAGTCCCCGGACTACCCCATGCAGCTGATGCTCAACCTCTACGACCTGGCGCCCGCCGACCCGGAATCCTCCTTTGTCCCGGAATTCCGGGTCGACTGGGTAAAGGGCGACCAATTCGTCTCGGCACCCCAGGACCAGCTGCGGCGTTTTCCTTGACATCCTTGTGCATTGGGGTAAACTTTAAGGGGAATTCCCCTGAAAGGACGTTGGAAGAAATGAGTCTTTGAGTTCCGACACAGCACGCATCTCGCGTTTTCCCGTTTGTTAAACGGTGAGTTGCTGTCGGCTCAAATCCCGTTCACCGCTCCAGCGGTTCCACAAGGTGTTTATGAAAACACACCATCGTCCCTTTGTTTTTGAAAGTTCCGATTTTCAGACCCTCTGCCAATACCTCATCCGTGACCATGAACGACGCAACGGGCGTTTTCTTTGGCACATTGCACGGCTTGTGGACTGGAAATACAACCTGGGAAACCCGAAGCGCCGGTTTCCGGACAACTTCGCCCAGGCAGCACACCTCTGGTTCAACGCCGTAGAGGAACTCGTCGGCTTTGTCATTTCGGAAGAATTCGACGCCAATTTCCAGGTGTTCACCCTTCCCCACTACCAGCACTTGTACCAGGAAATGCTGGACTGGGTGATCACCGCGTGGGGAACTCAGAATTCCAAGCTATCCACACAGGCTGTTGAAGACCAAGCCAAGTGGATGGCGGTTCTGCAAGGGAACGGGTTTGTCAGAACCGAAGATCTTGAAATGACCCGGGTTTTTGACACGACACAGTACGCCGGTTTTTCAACCGGGCCCTGCCGATTAGTGCCAATGGCAGAGTACGGCGACTACAAGAAGCAGCACCAGCTTCGAAGGAGTGTTTGGCCGCACGCCGATGACGCAGAATTTGACCTGATGGTCAGCGAGTACGTCCGCAAAAGCCCCCTCTACAATGCAGACTTCGATTTCCTCCTCCTCAATGCCGAAGGGGAGGTCGTGAGCGGCTGCGAAGCCTTCGTCGACCGCCACAACGGTACGGCGGAAATTGAAAGGGTGTGCACCTTCCCTGACCACTGGAACTGCGGCTACTCGAAAAAAACCTTGCAGGGCTGCTTGAGGGCTCTCCATGAGACCGGCATCTCGACGGCGTTCATTTCGGGGGGCTACGACAAGACACTCCACCTGTATGGTTCCCTTGGTCATGCCGATGAGTTTTCTCGTTTCACCTACGCCTTAACGATCGATTAGGGGAAACGGGGGGCTCTCCGTTGAGGAGTCCTCGAGCTACCAGGAAACACCGGGACCGACGAGCCTCAGTGTCCCTCGGTAGCCGGGAAACGGAACCAGGGTTTCGATGGCTCCTCTGACGGTGACGGTGTTCGGAGCGGCAAAGGGATAGCCGGTGTTTTGAGTGAAGACAATGGGACTCGTTCCGTATCCGAAATCTGAGGTGGAGTACCAGCTCTTGTCGGGGCGGTGAACCTCGAGGAACAGCCGGCTTCCCAAGGGCCACCCTCCGGCCGGGGCGGCAAAAGTCAGCGTGGTCGCCGTACCGATGGCGTCTTTCGGAGGATTGCAGACGGGAACCGGCAGGTCGACCGACTTCCACTCGGCGGTGCCGGAGACGGCGACGCCATCGGGGTCAGTAAAACTGTAGGAGATCACGGAACCGTCGGCCAGCGGCGGGCCCGTCCACCGTACAGTAAAGTCGTTGGGATAGGTGGCGCTCATGGGTTTCAAAGCTCTACCGGCGATGGTCACGGATTGGGGAGCGTGTTTGGCCACATAGGCGGCATCATAAAAATACGAATAGGCGTTCCACTCGACGCCGTCGTAGGAGAGCTCCATGCTGGCCCGGTAGGGCGGCAGTGTTGTGGAGTCAAACCCATACCGCCCGACCTGGTCCCCCTCGATGCGGAACAGGCTGTCGGAGGTGGCACCAGGGATAGCCTTCTGGGTTTGGTTGCGGACCAGGAATCCCGCGAAAACCGTGCTGGCGGGAAAGGTGCAGACCACGGAAGCCGACCCTTCCGGGCGGTATGGCCTCCCCAGGAACAAATTGTAGCCGGCATCGTAAGAGACCGCCCAAACGACGGTTCCCGAGGGAGGCCAGCTTCCGACCGGTGCCACGGAATAAGAAAAGTCGGCGGACACCTTCAAGGCGGTCTTCCAGTCCGCCGGAGGGTTGGCGATGGTGACGGCCGTCGGGTTCCCCGACGGGGCAGCGAGCTTCACTTCGATGGGATCGAACGCCGTGGCGTGGCTGATGCGCAGCGTGTGTTCGCTGCCGGCTGGGGCGGCGGGAACCGATCCCAAATAGTAATAGCCATACTTGGACCAAGGCGCCGGCTGACCGTCCAGGGTGACCACGGCGTTCTGGATCGAGGGGCCGCTCTGCTTCCCTTCGGCGAGGTAAACGACAAAGTTTCCTGTTGAACCATCGAGCCCGGCGTTGTACGAAGCCGCCACATAGGGAACGACTTTGCCGGCGGCCGTCGACGGCGTCTCACAACTCAGCAGCAGGCCCACCAGGGCAACAATCAGAATTCGGACAACGTGACGCATCGGGTACTCCAGGAGAAAGGGTGGTCCCAGGATACCATGGTCCTTTCTCCTGTCAATCAAACTTTACCTCGGTGAACTTTTATCGGTCTCCGGCTTCTTCGGCACCAGCCAGGACGGCAGGGCCAGGGCGAACTTCTGCCGGCCGCGCAGCCAGACCACCACGCTCTGCAGCATGATGAAAGCCGCCAGGAGGAAGCCGCTGACGATGGCTTGGAAGTTGGAGTTGACCCCCGCCGCCCGGATCAGTTCGTTGATGGTCAGCAGGGTCAGGGCCCCCACCGGGGAGCCGAAGAGGTTCCCCACGCCGCCGGTGAGCATGGTGCCCCCGATGATGGACGCGGCGATGGCCTTCATTTCAAAGCCCGAGGCGTTGCCGACGTTTCCGGCCCCGGTGGTCAAAATGAAGACGAAGCCGGCAATGCCGGAAAGCAGGCCGCAGAGCAGGTACGAGTAGAATTTCGTCCTTTTCACGTTGATGCCGAGCATCATGGCGCTCTGGGCGTTGCCGCCCACGGCGTAGAGGTTGCGCCCGAACCGCGACCACTTCATCACCAGGACCAGGACGAGCACCAGGACCACCACCACCACGGCCCCGGGTTTGATCTCCAGGGGGATGAAGTTGCCCAGGCGGTTCGAGGTCCCCAGGAAGGGGATCACGATTTCCATGTCCCGGAGGAAGAGGAAGTCGGGCAGGGTCACGTTGAGCGGGTCCTTGTGGATGGTCGTCAGCAGCCCGTTGGCCAGGAACATCCCGGCCAGGGTGATGATGAACGGCTGGATCTCCAGGTAGGCGATCAGGTACCCCTGGAGCAGGCCGAAGGCGATGCCGATCCCCAGGGCCAGGAGCATGGAGCTTCCCACGTCGCCCGAACCCGACTCCAGCCACACCGCGCAGCACATGGTGACCAGGCCCGTGACGGCGCCCACCGAGATGTCGATGCCGCCCCCGATCATGACGATGCTCATGCCCAGGGTGATGATGATCAGCGGTGCGTTGAGGCTGAAGAGGTCGAAGAAGGTTTGGAACTGCAGAAAGCTGCCCGGGTAGCTGACCACGGCGAAGCCGTACATCAGGGTGAAGATCACCGCGGCGATGAGGAACAGCAGGTTGGCATTCGAGATCGGTTGTTTCTGTTTCAATGGCTTATGAGGACCCATGTTGTCCCTCCTGCGGATTCCCGGAAGGGTGATGAAGCCGGGTTTGCACCCAGGCGGCGGCTTTTCTGACGTACCCCTGGAGCACCGGAGAGGCAATGACCATGAGGAGGATGATGAACACGGCCTTGAAGGCCTTGATGGTCTCGGTATCGACCTCGAGCCGGAGCAGGGTGCGGTTCAGCACCTCGATGGTGTAGGCACCGATCACCGAGCCGGCGATGCTGAACTTTCCCCCGCCCAGGGCGTTTCCGCCGATGGCCACGGCCAAGATGGCGTCCATTTCGATGAACTTGAGGAGGTTGACGCTGTCGTGCCGCCCCGCCTTGGTCACGGCGATGAACCCGGCCACCGCGGCGCAGATGCCCAACAGCATGTAGGTCAGGAACTTGATCTTGACCGGGTCGATGCCGTTCAGGCGCGCGGCCTTTTCGTTGATGCCCACCGCCTGGGCGTAGAGCTTCAAGTTGGTCATCTTGAGGAAGACCACCACCAGGGCAATGAAGACGGCGGTCAGGAGGATGGGGGTTTGGATGGGTATCCCGGTGATCACCCCGCCGATCTGGCTGGTCAGATCGTTGGCCAAGACCGGCGACAGTTTGCCGTCGATGAGGAAGGCGATGGACCGACCTGCGGTGAAGAGGATGAGGGTGGCCACCATGGGCTGGACCCGGAAGATGGCCACCAGGGCCCCGTTGAACACACCGATCAGGACGCCCACGCCGCAGCTCACCAACAGACCCAGCACAATGGTCAGGTAGGTGATTTCGCCGGCGTTCAGCAAAAACTGGACGAAGACGGCCGACGTGATGGCGGCCGCCACCCCGACGCTGATGTCCTGGCCCCCCGACGAGGCCGTGACCAGGGTCATGCCGATGGACAGGATGACCAGCTCGGACGCCCCGAACAGAATGTTGGGGATGTTCCCGTAAAGGGCCCCGTTGATCAGAGAAATGCTGAAGTAGTCGGCGCCCTTGATCAGGTTGATCACAACGAGCAGTCCCAGGATCGAGAGCGGCAGGAACAGATGAATCCCGCCGGCTTTGAATTTGGCCATGGTCATTCTCCACCTCCGGCGATGGCGTGCATGACGTCGGTTTGGGTCAGTTGGTTTCCGGTGAGTTCGTCGACGATCTGGCGGTCCCTCATGACGAACAACCGGGAGCAGGTGCACAGCATTTCCTCGATCTCCGACGAAATGAAGGTCACGCTCACCCCTTCCGAGGCGAGTTTGAGGACCAGCTTCTGGATCTCCACCTTGGTCCCCACATCGATGCCCCGGGTGGGCTCGTCGAGGATGAGGTACTCGGGGTGGGTCAGCAGCCACCGGGCCAAGATCACCTTCTGCTGGTTGCCGCCCGAGAGCGATTTGATGGGCGTGTTGGACGACGCCGTCTTGATGTTCAGGGACTTGATGTATTCGTCGGTGAAGGCCTCGGCCTGCTTCCGGGAAAGGGGCTTGAAGAAGCCCTCCAAGACCTGGAGGGCCAGGATGAGGTTGTCCCTCACCGAGAGGTCGGCCAAAATGCCGTCGCCCTTGCGGTCCTCCGGGAGGTAGCCGATCCGCTGCTGCATGGCGTGGAAGGGGGTGTTGATCATCACCTTCTTGCCGTTCCTCCGCACTTCGCCGCCGGTCACTTTGTCGGCGGCGAAGATGGCCCGGACGCTCTCGCTGCGCCCGGAACCCAACAGCCCGGTGAACCCGTTCACTTCGCCTTTCCGGATCCGGAAGTTGAAGGGTCTGACCCCTGCCGCGCTCGAAAGCGCCCGGGCCTCGAACACGGGAACGGCGCCGTCCTGGACCACCGGCTTCCCTTTCTTGAGTTCTGCCATGTCTTCCAGAGCCTTCCCCATCATCTTCGAAACCAGTTCGAACTGGGGCAGGTCGGCGGCCACGTATTCCCCGATGAACTCGCCGTTCCGGAGCACGGTGATGCGGTCGCTGATTTCGTACACTTGGTCGAGGAAGTGGCTGACGAAAATGATGCCCACCCCCCGGGATTTGAGTTCACGCATGAGGGTGAACAGTTTTTTCACTTCGTCTTCGTCGAGGGAGGAGGTCGGTTCGTCGAGGATGAGGATTTTGCAGTCCATGTCGACGGCCCGGGCGATGGCGATCATCTGCTGGACGGCCAGCGAACAGCTCGAAAGCTCTTGGGTGGGACTGGCGGGGATGCCGAGGGACCCGAGCAACTCGGCCGCCTTGGCGTTGATCTCATTCCAATGGACAAACGTGTAGTTGCCCCGGCCGATGAACATGTTCTCGGCAACGCTCAAATTGGGGCAAAGGGTGATTTCCTGGTAAACAGTACCGACCCCGAAATTCTGGGCATCTTGGGGAGACCGGAAGTGGATGGCCTTTCCTTGGATGCGGATCTGCCCCGCATCTTTCTCGTAAACCCCGGTCATGACCTTGATCAGGGTCGACTTCCCGGCCCCGTTTTCTCCCATCAGGGAGTGGATCTCCCCCGGCCGCAGGGAAAACCGGACGTTTTGGAGAGCCTTGACCCCGGGGAAGGATTTGCAGATCCCCTCCATTTCTAAGACATTCTGCGTGGGCAATTGCGGTTCTCCTTCAGCATAAAAAAATGCGGTGCGGAGCGCCGAAGGGTTTCGGGCTCCGCACCGCGTCAGTTACTTGGTGACGACGCCCTTGCCGGGGTCGGCGTTGATGCCCCACTTGGCGATGAAGTCGTCGGTGGCACCGGCGGTGTCCACCACCAGTTCCTTCTGGTACACGATCCCGCTGGGGGTCGCCTTGCCAGCGGCGCCGGCCTTGATCCAGCCGGAGATTTCACCGGCCTGGCGGGGGCTGCACTGGACGTTGCAGTCCCAGTAGCCGGCCTGGACGTTCCGGAGGGCGAAGCGGTTGAAGTCGAAGCCGATGATCTTGACCTTGCCGGCCTTGCCGTGGCTGATGCCGGCGGCGTCGAGGGCCTGGACGGCGCCCTGGGCCATGCCGTCGTTCTGGGCGTAGATCACGTTGAACTTCTTGCCGGAGGTGATGGCGGCTTCGACCACTTTCCGGGCTTCTTCGAGGCTCCAGCTGTCGCCGCCGGTACCGTCGGCAACGATCTTGAGTTTGCCGGCGTCCCGGGCCTTGAGGAGGGCGGCGCTGCGGCCTTGTTCGGCGGCGGAGCCCAGCTGACCGCGGATCAGGATGACTTCGTAGGAGGGAAGACCCTGCTTCAGCAGCCAATCCACGGCGTTTTGACCTTCGGCGGCCATGTCGGAGACCAGGGCCGCCTTGTAGTTGGTGGCGGCGGTCTGGATGAGCCGGTCAAAGAGATAGACCGTGACGCCGGCGGATTTGGCCGACTGGAGCACGTTGTCCCAACCCGAGGCGTTGGCGGCCGAGATCAAGAGAACGTCGACGCCGTCGCGGATATAGCCCTGGGCCGCGGCGATCTGCTCGCTGTTGTCAGCGGTGTTGGTCTGCCGGGCATCGTAGCCGTTGGCCTTGGAGAAGACGGTGTTGAAGTCTTCCACGTTGGCCTGGCGGTAGCCGGATTCTTCCGGCGGCAGGTTCACGATGCCGACCTTGATCATCTTGCTGCCGCCCGATTCGGCGGCTCCGCTGGCGCTGGCCATACCGGCACCGACGAGCAGCAACACGAGCGCCATCCCTATCTTGATTGAGCGAAATGCCATTTCGCACCCCCTAAATTCAGAAGCCTTAACATTTTCGGGTGGCAACGCCCCCACATCGGTTTCAGTGATGCGGGGTCAGTATCGACCCACTTTTTCAGAACCGTCTTTGCACGATTCGGCGATGTTGGGGCTTCCTATGCTCGGCGGGCAGGGCTCAGTACTTGCGGGTCGAGAGCAGGCGTTTGGCAACCTCGGCGGGGAAGACTTCCTCGGAGGAGATGTACTGCCAGGGAACCGTTTTTCCTTTGAGGTAATCCGAGACGACCTTCATCAACTGGGGACCCAACAGGGGGGTGCACTCCACGGTGCAGTTGAGTTCGCCGCGGACCATGGCTTCGAAGGCGTCGCGGGTGGCGTCCACGGAAACAATGACCACGTCCTTCCCCGGCTTCAGTCCGGCGGCCTTCAGAGCCTCGATGGCGCCCAGGGCCATGTCGTCGTTGTGGACGAACAGAATTTCGAAGGGTTCGTGGGGCGCTTTGAGGTAGTCCTCCATGGCCGTGCGCCCCTGTTCCCGGGTGAAATCCGCCCTCAGGGTGGCGACGACGGCAAACCGGGTCGACCCGGCGAGGGCCTCGCGGAACCCGCGGTGCCGGTCGGTGTCGGGGGTGGAGCCCTCGGTTCCCCGGATTTCGACGACGGCCCGCTGTTGGCCCGACGGGAACTTGTTCTTGATCCACGAAGCAGCCCTCCTCCCCTCCTCCTCGAAGTCCGACCCGATGTAACTCACCCAGAGACTCGGGTCCCGGGCGGTGAGTTTCCGGTCCGACAAGATCACCGGAATCCGGGCCGCCTGGGCCTCGGCCAACACCGCATCCCACCCGTCTTCCACGATGGGGGAGAAGGCGATGACGTCGACCCTTTCCCGGATGAACCGTCGGATGGCCGCGATTTGCCGCACCTGGGTATGGTCGCCTTCGTCGAAGACCAGCTCGATCCCGACCTTGGCGGCCGCGTCCCGGATGGACTGGCTGTTGGTCTTCCTCCAGATGCTCTCGCTGCCGACCTGGGCGAACCCCAGGCGCGGCTTGGTCCCCGGCCGGCTCACCGGCGGTTCGACAAACTCCGGCAGGTTCGGGGTCTCCCGGGTAACGATGGACGTCCGGAGGATGATTTTCTTCGGGATACCCTCGACCTTGTCGAGGATGTCCACGGCGTAGTCCACGGCTTCGGTGCCCCCGGTGGGCACGTTGAACGTGGCGGCGAAGGTCCCTTGGCGGACCAGGTTGAGGCCGCCCCGCTCGCCCTCCAGACCGTCGATGCCCAAGAGGGGCACCGCGGGAGCCCCGGTCTTCCGGATGGCCAGCCACGCCCCGTAGGCCATGGCGTCGTTCTGGGCGAAGACCACGTCGACCCGGTTCCCCGCGGCGAAAAACGGGGTGAGGACGTCCTCGGCCTTGTCCTGGAGCCAGTCGGCCTCGACCCGGCTGAACAACTGGATGTCGGGCCTGTCGGCCAGCCCTTCCCGGAAGCCCAGGCTGCGGTCCAGGGACGGCGGGGAATCCTTCCGGCCCAAAACTTCGAGGACCCGGCCCCCTTCTTTTTTGAGGAGGCTCGAAACGTACCTTCCGGCTTCCCGGCCAATCCGCCGGTTGTCCGGCCCCAGGTAGAGGGTGTAATTGTAGCCCTCGACGGCCCGGTCAATGACGATGACGGGCACCTTCGAATAGGCCTGGTCGACGGCGGGCCTCAGGGCGGGGTCGGCCGGCGAGACGATGAGCAGGTCACAGCCGAGGTCCAGGAGTTTTTGGAGGTCCCGGGTCTGTTTGTCCACCGAGTCGGAGGCGTCGGTGACCACCACCCGGAGCCCGGGGAACCGGGCCGCTTCTTTCTGGATGTCGGCGATGACCGAGAGCCGCCAGGGCTCGGTGGTGTTGGCCTGGCTGACCCCCAGGACGTACCGAACCTCGGGACCCGTGTGGGGCACCGGGGCGCAGGAAGCCAGGAGGACCAGCACCAGGACCAGGGGAAAGAACTTCACGACCGGCCCCCCCGGCGATAGTCGGTGGGGGCCACGCCGAGGACCCGGCGGAAGGCCCGGCTGAAGTAATGCTGGCTGGCGTACCCCACCCGTTCGGCCACCTCGTAGACTTTCACCGCCGGATCCCCCAACAAGATGGCGGCCTTCCGGACCCGAACCCGGGCCAGGGCGTCGACAAACGCCGTTCCCGTGGTCTGTTTCAGCACCCGGCTCAGGTGTCCCGGACTCACCTGCAACTCGTCGGCCACCTCGTCGAGGGTCAGTTCGGGTTCCCGGAACCGCCGGTCAAGGATGTTCAGGGCCAGGGCCGCCAGGTTCCCGTGGGGCGACCGCTCCTGCCGGTGGGAGACCAGGTCTTCGTACACCCGGGCCAGTCCCGAGGGAAATCCGGGCACCTCCACCCGGTCAACGGCCAGGTTCAGGCCCAGCACGTCCCGGGCCCGGGCTTCCAGCCGGTTCAGGGCCGTGGCCCAGGCCTCTTCGGTTCCCGCGGCCAGGATGGCCAGGCCAGCCCCTTCGTCCCAGTCGGTGAGGACGGTGCCCAGCCCCGCGGCGGTTTCTTCGGCCAATCCCTTGAGGGCCAGGGACGCCCCCCGGTCCTGTCCGGCTCCCGAACCCTCGACGGGGACCACCAGGGCCAACTGGGGCGGCAGGGCAAACGACAACCCCAGGAACTCGGCCGTCTCGTTCCAGTCGGTCTCGGTGGTCCAGCCCCTCAGGCCGTCCCGGAACAGACCGTCGAGGAGGGCCGGCCGGTTCTTGGCCGCCAGTTCCCGGGCCCGGGCCAGGGTCCCCTGCTGCCGGCGTGCGGCTCCCAGGTCGGCGGCGGCCCGCCGGAGCACTTCGAGGAGCACGTCTTCGTCCACGGGCTTGAGCAGAAACTCGAACACGCCGAGGCCCACGGCCTTCCGGGCGTATTCAAACTCGTCGTGGCCCGAGATCACCACCACCCGGCGGTCACCGCCGGTCCGGGTCAGCCGGCCGATGAGGTCGAGGCCGTCGACGAAGGGCATGCGGATGTCGATAAGCAGCAGGTCCGGCCTCCGTTCGGCCACCAGGCCTAAGGCCAGCTCCCCGTCTTCGGCCTCGCCCACCACGGTGAACTCCTCGGGGTGGGCGGCCAGCAGTTGGGTCAGCCCCCGCCGGATCTTCGGCTCGTCATCGGCGATCAATACGGTCCAGGACATCCTCGGCTCCTTTCCCCTCGATCCAGGGGTGCTTGATCTCGACCCGGGTCCCCGCCGGCAGGGCGATGAACCGCAGACCGTACAGCCGGCCGAACGACAGCCTCAGCCGCTCATTGCCGTTGAAGACCCCGTAGCCCGGGCCCTCTTCGGGCCTGGTCCCGTCGGCCAGGGCCCGGTTCAAGGCCTCGACCCGGCCGGGTTCGAGGCCGACGCCGTCGTCTTCGACGCCGAGGTAGAGGGCCTCCCCCTCTCTCCGGGCCGAGACCGTGATGGTCCCCGGCCCCCGCTTGGGTTTCAGCCCGTGATAGATGGCATTTTCCACCAGGGGCTGGAGGATGAGCCGCAGGACCCGGGCCTGGCCCAGGTCCGGATCCACGTCGATCTTGTAGTCGAACTTGTCTTCGTAGCGGGTCTTTTGGATGAACAGGTAGCTCTTCACGTGCTCGAGCTCTTCCGACAGCAGGAGGGTTTCCCGGCCCCGGCTGAGGCCGATCCGGAAGAGCTTGGTCAGGGCCGAGACCACGGCGGTGATGTCCTGGGCCCCGTGTTCCTGGGCCATCCAGTGGATGGTGTCGAGGGTGTTGTACAAGAAGTGGGGCTTGATCTGCTCCTGGAGCACCTGGAGTTCGGCTTCCCGCTTGGCCTGCTGGACCTCGGCCACCTCTTCGATCAGGTGCCGGATTTCTTCGATCATGGTGTTGAACCCGGCGCCCAGCTGACCGACTTCATCGTGGCCTTGGGCCGAGAACTTCACGTTCAGGTCGCCGGTTTCGACCCGCTTCATCAGGCTGCGCAGGGTGAGGATGGGCCGGACAAACCCCGCCGTCAGGAGCAGGGAGCTGAGGAAGGCTAGGCCCAGGGCCGCGAGTCCTGAAATTAGAGCGTAAACCCTCAGGGTTTCGGCCTCTTTGAGGGCTTCGGGGAGGGAGAAGACTCCGATGGTCCGCCAGCCCGTGGCCGTCGACCGCCGGGACTGCAGCTGATAGTCGGTGCCGCCGAACCGGTGGAGGGCCAGGCCCGCGTCGCCGACCAGCCACTCGGGCAAGATGCGGTACACCAGGGGATTCACCGGGGAATAGACGATGTTGCCCCCGGCGTCGACGATGAACAGAAAGCCCGACGGACTGGGGCTGACGCCCCGGAAAATCCTCTCGATCTGGGCCACCTTGAGGTCGAACAGGATGACGCCGCCGGGGCCGGCCTGGACCAGGGCCACCACGTCGTCGGCCCCGAGGCCCAGGTCGGAGCGCAGGTTGCGGCCGATGGGCCGGCTGAACAGCTTCACGGTCCCGGGGTCGGCGGCCCCCTGCCGGTACCATTCCTCACCGGTCAGGGGCGACCGGGTCACCGGCCTGAGCCCCACCCCGAGGAACCGGTCGTCGGCCGCCACCAGGGCGATGCCGGCCACGGTGTCGCTGCGGACGCTCCGGTACCGCTCGAGGTCGGAGGCCAGGTCCTTCCAGGCCGAGGGAGGGTCGCCGGAAAAGAACGCCGTCGCCTGGGGTCCGGCTTGGAAGTAGGTCATGGACCCCGAGAGCTCGGCCACAAGGTCGTCGATGCGCCGGCTCACCTGGTCGATCATCTGCCGGGTGTGGGTGTTGATCTGCTCCTCGAAGGACCGGGAGTAGACCAGGGGAGCCAGGAGTCCCAGGGCGACCATGGGGATTAGGAGGATCAGGACGAAGGAAGCCAAAAGCCGCGTCCGCAGTGACATGCCCCCAGTATGGAGTCACCCTCCCCACCCGTAAAGCAGTTTGTGTGAACGGTCACGCAAGCCAGAAAGCTTGCCACCGGCTCCCCGGCCCTGTCATACTCTGGCCATGGCACTGCGCACCGCCTTCGTTCTCCTGTCGGCCCTCGTCCTTACCGCCCCCGCCGCCGCCCACCCCCACGTCTGGGCCGAAGTGAAGGCCGAGGTGGCCGTGGCCGCCGGGTATGTGGAAGGAGTCTGGACGGAGTGGACCTTCGACGAGGTCTTCACCCAGTTGGTCTTGGCCGACCACGATGCCGACCTCGACGGCAAAATCGACCCGCAGGAAAACGTCACGATCAAAAAAGGCTATTTCGACAACCTCAAAACCTACCAGTACTTCACCCACCTCAGCCTCGGCTCAAAGAAGCTCGAGGTTCCGGCGCCGCAGAAGTTCCAGGCCGGCATGACCGGCGACGGCCGGATCACCTACCGGTTCTTCCTCCCCCTGGGACTGCGGGTCGATGCCAAGACCAGCCTGGCCGTATCCTTCTACGACGAAAGTTTCTTCACAGATATGGTATTTACGAAAACCAACCCCGTGGTCCTCAAGGTCACCGACGGCGGCAAGGGCTCTGTGACCCTGAAAAAGGACCCCTCCAAGGTCTACTACGGCGGCCAGGTCACCCCCACCTTTGCCTTCATCCTCTGGAGTCCCTCATGAAACACCGTCCCGCCCTCCCCGTGACCGTTCTCACGGGCTTCCTCGGTTCCGGGAAGACCACCCTGGTGAACCGGCTCTTGAAAGAACGTCCGGGCACCCGGTTTGGGCTCATCGTCAACGAATTCGGCGAGGCCGCCCTCGAGAGCCAGCTGTTGGAGGTCCGCAAGCAACCCCTCTACGAACTTCCTTCGGGGTGCCTCTGCTGCGTCAGCGACGGCGACCTCAAGGCGGCCCTCGACGCCGTGGTCAAGAAGGATGCCCGGATCGGCCACATCCTTGTCGAGGCCTCGGGCCTCTCGTCGCCGGGTCCCCTCCTGGGAGTCCTCACCCAGGAAGACGGACCCTACCTGCTCAACGGGGTCTTCTGCCTCGCCGACGCCGCCGGGTTCCTCACCCATGAGAAGGAGTTTCCCGCCCTGCGGCGCCAACTGGCCTTCGCCGACGCCGTGTTCCTCACCAAGACCGACCTGGTCGACAAGGCTGCGGCCGACGCAGTCCGGACCCGGCTCGAAGACCTGAAGCCCGGGGTGAAGGTCCTCGACACCGCCCACCGGCTCCCCTGGAGCGCCCTGTTCGAGACCTCGGGCCTCCAGGACCCCGAGGCCGACATGCCCAGCCGGGCCGAGCCCAAGAAGCGGTTTTTCCACGGCGGGTCCCACCACGATACCGAGGTGTTCGAGTTCACCTCGGAGCGCCCCCTGGACCCCGACAAGCTGGCCCAGGTCTTTCGCTCCCTGGAGGCCGGTATCCTCCGGGCCAAGGGCGTGCTGCGGCTGGCCGACCCGTCGGAGGCCCGGTTCAAGTACCTGGTGCAGTACACCGGCGCCCAAAAGCAGCTGTACAGCAAACCATGGGCCCCCGGAGAAGCCCACAAAACCGACCTGCTGTTCCTGGGCTCAGGGTTCGATGCCCTGGGCCTCAAGGCCCGGTTGGAAGCCTGCCTCACCGGAGCCGAAGCGTGACCGAAACCATCTTTGAACTCCAGCGCCAGTTTCACCAGGGGCTGAGCTCCAGCCTCCGGGCCGCCATGGGTCCCGACGGGGGCCTGGCCCTCACCTTCCTGCTCGGATTCTCCTTCCTCTACGGGGTGTTCCACACCATCCTCCCCGGCCACCAGAAGGCCGTCATCGGTGCCTACTTCGTCAGTGAAAACGCCCGGTACGCCCAAGGGTTCCTGGCCGGTGCCCTCTTCGCGGTGTTCCACGCCCTGTCGGCCGTCGGGGTTCTGCTCCTGATCCGCCTGGTCCTGAAATTCACCGCCGGCCAGAGCCTGGCCCAGGCCACGAACTTCACCCAGACCGTTTCGGCCTGGGGGATCTTGGTGGTGGCCCTGGTCCTCTTTGCCTTGAAGCTCAAGGACATCGGCGAACTCCGCCGGCGTTCGGCCCTGGGCAAAATGCGGAGGCGGCTGGGCTTCGACCTCCACGAACGGCTGGAAACCGCCTTTGAACCCGTGCCCTGGCGCCGGTTCCTCCCCTTTTTGTTTTTCGCCGCCCTGCTCCCCTGTCCCGGCACCCTTTTGGTCCTGCTGTTCAGCCTCAGCCTCGGCGCCCTGGGCCTCGGCCTCGCCTCGGTGGCCGCCATCACCCTGGGCATGGCCGCAACCCTGACGGTGCTGGCCCTGACCATCATCGCGGCCAAACGCTCGGGGAGCGGCCTGGCCCGCCGGGCCCCCCAAGGATGGCTGGGGGTCTTCCTCCTCGAAATCCTCGGTCTGGTGGTCCTGGTGGCCTTCGCCTTCCTTCTGATCCCCTTCGACGGAAATGCCCGGGGAAGCTGATGACCCCTTCGTGGACGAAGCTCGACAATGCCGCCAAGCTCTTCCCTTCGGTGACCTCGGACCGGCTGACCCACCTGTTCCGGCTGGCCGTCCGCCTCGACGCCGCCGTGGACCCGGAGCGGCTGACCCGGGCCCTCCACGCCGTGCTGCCTCGGTTCCCCTCGTTCCGGTTCCGTCTCGAGCCCGGGTTCTTCTGGTACACCTTGGTCGAAGAGCCGTCCCTTCCGCCGGTGTACCCTGAATCGCCTTCCCCGGGTCTTCGGTTCCGCAAGGGATTCCGGGGAAGGCACCTTCTCCGGGTGCGGTGGTTTGGCCGCCGGCTGGCCGTCGAATTCAGCCACGCCCTCACCGACGGGATAGGGGGTTTGACCTTCCTCAGGACCCTGACCGCCGAGTATTTGGCCCTGGGTCAGGGCTACGGTGACGATCCGGAAGGGGTCCGGCGGCTCGGGTCCGACCCCGATCCGGCCGAGGCTTCCGACGACTTTCAAAGCCTCTACGACCCGAGCTTCCCCCGGTACGAGACCTGGGACAAGGCCTACCAGCCGCCCTCCCGTCTGCTCCCCAAGGGCTGCTACGCGGTGACCACCGGGCGGCTTTCGACGGCCCAGGTCCTGGCCACCGCCAAGGCAAGGAAGGCCACCCTCACCGAGTACCTGGCGGCCACTCTGCTGGCGGCCTACCAGGAGGTCCACAACCAGCTTCCCGAAGGAGAACGGCGGAGGCGGGCCCGCCCTGTCCGGCTGGTGCTCCCGGTCAATTTGAGGCCGATCTTCCCGTCGCGGACCCTTCGGAACTTTTTCGTGGTGGTCCCGGTGGAGATCGACCTGAGGCTGGGAACCTACGACTTCGACGAAATCCTCCGGAAGGTCCACCACCAGCTTCAAGCCGAAATGGACCCGAAACTGCTTAAAAAGCAGATCATGCGCAACCTGAGGGGAGAGCTGAACCCCGTGGCCCGGCTGCTCCCCCTGCCCCTGAAGAACCTGGTGCTGTCGGGGGTGTACGGCTCGTTTGAGAAACAGCACACCGCCAGCCTTTCCAACCTGGGCCGGGTCTCGTGGCCCGAACCCTGGCACCCGTCGGTCCGGGACGTGGAGTTCACCCCGCCGGCCAGTCCGTTCTGCCGGACCAACGCCGGGGTGGTGACCTGCGGAGACGTGCTTTCCGTCACCTTCGGGAGCATGGCGTCCGAACCCGCCGTCGAGAGGGCCTTTTTCACCTTGCTGCGCCGCCAGGGTCTGGCGGTCCAAATCGAATCCAACCGTTCCGTCCTGGAGGTCTGAAATGCCCTACTGTCCCCGCTGCGGCGTCGAAGCCGACCCTTCGGTCCGGGTCTGCCCCCTCTGCAAGACCCCCCTGCCTCAGTTTCCCGACCAGGGCCCCGGGGAACCGGCCTGGCCCTCGGGGGCCGGTGGGCACCCCGACCCGGCCCAGACCTACGCCACCCCGGGTGAACTGCGCAGCCGGGCCTTCCTGGCCGTCACCGGGGTGTTTCTGACCGCCGCCTTGGCCGTGGCCGCCCCGGACCTGTTTACCACCGGTGCCCTCACCTGGGCCCGGTGGCCCCTGGTCAGCCTGGCCGCCGCCTTCCTCATGACCGCCGAGGTGTTCGCCTGGCACCGGCGGCCGGGCCTCTGGCTGGGAGCTTGGGCCCTCACGGGCATCGGGCTGCTGGCGGCCCTGGACCTCTGCGGGGGCACCTGGGGCTGGTTTCCCCGGCTGGGTCTGCCGGTCAGCCTGGCGACCCTCGGACTCGCGGCCGCCGGGGCCCAGATTGTCCGCCGCAGCCGGCGCCGGGGGTACAATTTGTTCGGTCTGGTGCCGGCCCTGGCCGCGGCCGAGCTGCTGGCCATCGACCTCTTGGTCAACGCGTGGACCACGGGCCAGCCGGCGGTCAGCTGGTCCCTGGTCACCGGCCTGGTGCTGGTGCCCCTGGCCATCCTGTTTTTCTTCCTCCATTTTTCGCTGCGGCATACCCCGGACCTCAGACGGATCTTCCATTTTTGACCCCTGCATGGTACCTTGGGCCCCATGAAGAGTTTCATGAAACCCCTGCTGCTCGTCCTCGTGGCGGCGGTCATTTCTCCCCTCGCGGTCAACGCCGCATCGGTCAAAGGAGCATCGATGGAAGCCATCCAAAAAAACGGTGACGGAGTCTACGCGGTCATCACCACCAAGAAGGGCGACATCGTCCTGGTCCTGGAATACCAGAAGACCCCCCTGACGGTCAGCAACTTCGTGGCCCTGGCCGAAGGAACCATGACCGGCAAACCGTTCTACGACGGCCTCAAGTTCCACCGGGTCATCGCTGACTTCATGATCCAGGGCGGCGACCCCCTGGGAACCGGTTCCGGCGACCCCGGTTACAAGTTCGCCGACGAATTCGACCCCAGCCTCAAGTTCACCGGCCCCGGAGACCTGGCCATGGCCAACGCCGGCCCCGGGACCAACGGCAGCCAGTTCTTCATCACCCACGTGAAAACCGACTGGCTCCAGGGCAAACACACCGTGTTCGGCAAGGTCATCGCCGGCCAGGACGTGGTGAACAAGATCTCCCAGAACGACGTCATGGACAAAGTGGCCATCGTCCGCCAGGGCAAGGACGCCGAAGCGTTCAAGCCCACCAAGGCCACGTTCCAGGCCCTCCAGGCCAGCGCCAAGGACCGGGCCGAAGCCGCCGCCAAGGCCGCCTCCGCCGAAGCCGAGAAGAAGATCGCCGGCCTAGTCGAAGGGTTCACCAAGAAGGCCAGCGGCCTGTACTTCAAGGTCACCAAGCCCGGCTCGGGTGCCCAGCCCAAGAAGGGCCAGACCATCCTTGCCCACTACGAAGGCCGCTTGGTCGACGGCAAGGTGTTCGACAGCAGCTACGCCCGGAAGGAGCCCCTGGAGTTCTCGGTGGGCATCGGCCAGGTCATCCCCGGCTGGGACGAAGGCCTGTTGGACATGAAGGTCGGCGAGAAGCGCACCCTGGTCATCCCCCCGAACCTCGGCTACGGAGCCCGGGGCGCCGGCGGCGTGATTCCCCCGAATGCCTGGCTGGTGTTTGACGTCGAACTCGTTGCCCTGAAGTAAGGAATCCGTTTAGAAGCTCCTCGAGATTCCTTACCCATTGGCAAGCGCAGCGATGCCGATGTCACTCTGGACGCAGGAGATCGTCAATTGGGCAAAGCCGAGGGAGCGCACGGAGCACAGGCGTACTAGAAGTACGCCGAGCACCGAACGCGACCGAGGCGAAGACCAATTGGCGAGATCCAAGTCCTAGCCTTAGCGGGATTTTCCCAATACGCTATCACCATGTCAGAACCCACAATCACCGAACGGGACCCCGGGGTCTCCATCATGGCCAGCTATGGACTGGGCCGGTTCATCGTCGAACTGCTGACCGGGGCGTTTTCCGCCGTGGTGTTCAAGTTTTATGAGACCGAGGTGCACCTGGCCGTGGCCCTGGTGGCCGCCGGGTTCGTGGTCCATTCCATCTGGAATGCGGTCACCTACCCCCTGGTCGGGTACTTCACCGGCAAGCCGACCTTCCTGTCGGGCCGGTTCGGCCGCCGGTTCCCCTGGATCGTCGTCGGCGCCCCCCTCTCGGTGGTCACCTTCCTGCTGGTGTTCATGCCCCCGTCGGCGGCGGCCCCCTGGATCCTCTTTGTCTGGATGGTCCTGGCCAGCTGCCTCTATGACTTCTTCCATTCCCTTTGGGAGCTCAACTACCAGTCGATTTTCCCCGACAAGTTCCGAAGCTTCGCTTCGAGGAACAAGGCCGCCGGCATCGGCACCCTGGTCGGAACCTTCGGCGTGGTCGGAGGAGCCATCCTCCCCACCCTGTTCATCGTCTACGGTGACCAGGGGAGCTACCTCCAGAGCGCCCTGGTCATCGGCGGCATCGGCCTGGCCGCGGCCTTCCTCCTCCTCCCGGGGGTGACCGAATCGAAGGCCATGGTCGCCCGGTTCGTCCGCCAGAGCGAGGCCGACGCCCTGGTCCCCCGGGCTCCTTTCTTCCGCCAGCTCAAAGACGCGTTTTCGCACAAAAACTTCGTGGCATTCATCCTGCTGTACTTCTTCTACCAAGCCGCGGTCCTGACCATGCAGAGCTCCATCTACTACGTCGGCGACTACGTGCTGGGGGGCAAAAGCACCACGCTGATCTTCGCCGCCATGCTGGTCGGGGCCTTGGTTTCGGTGCCGGTTTGGCTGGCCTGGGCCAAGAAGACCCAGAACAACCAGAAGTCCCTGCTCATCGGGGCGGTGGCCCTGGCGGTGTTCTCATTCCCCATGACCTTCCTGTCGGACTACTGGGGCCTGGTGGCCTGCATGTTCTTGTGGGGCACCGCCTTCGGCGGGTTCTGGTTCCTGCTGAACCCGGCCATGGCCGACGTGGTCGATGAAATCGTAGTGAAAACAGGACGGCGGGACGACGGGGTCTTCTACGGGTTCCGGGCGTTCTTCGGCCGGCTGGCCCTGCTGGTCCAGGCCGTCAGCTTCTGGGTCATCCACGAAGCCACGGGGTTCAACACCGATCCCCACTCGCCCCTGGCCCTCTGGGGCATCCACATCCACCTGGCCCTGATCCCCACCGGCCTGATCCTGGTCGGCGCCTTCCTCTTCTGGAAGCTCACCGACCTGACCCCGGCAAAGTGTGCCGACAATCGTCAGAAACTCTTGGACCAGGGGTTGTAATCGGCAACAGGACGTACAGGAATTTCACCGCAGAGACGCAGAGGAGCGCTGAGGTTCACGGATTAGAATATGGGGTGGCGGGGTTAAGGTTCGTCTCGGTGTTAGCCTCCGAATTTCCCGTCCTTTTCCTCTTCTCCCAATTCTTCAGCTTTGTGAAACCTTCGTCCCTCCGTTCTTTGCGGTTCCCTTAACAAAGTGTGGCTTAAGCACGGATCAAGCTGCCGTAGAACCTCAAGCTGCGTTCGAGGTTTTCGAGGCTGATGCGTTCGTTGGGGCTGTGGATGAGGTCGATTTGTTCGGGACCCAGGACCACGGCCATGATGCGGTACATCGACGGTGCCACGGCGGTATAGTGCCGGGTGTCGGTGCCGGCGGTGACCAGGTACGGCAGGGGAACCGCCGACGGCTCGGCGGTCCGGACGGCTTTCAACACAGCCTCCCAGGCAGCGCCGGCGGCCGGCGACTCGGGCAGGGGCTCGTTGAGCTGCTGCCGGCTGGCGAGTTCCACTTGGCAGCCGTGGTTCTTCAGCAGCTTCCGGTAGCACTCCACCACGGAGTCCGACGACTCCCCGGGCAGGATGCGCACGTTGACCACCGCCGAGGCCCGGGCCGGCAACACGTTCTCTTTGTCGCTGGCCTGGAGCATGGTCACGGCCTGGGTGGTCCTCACCAGGGCCGCCGTCTTCGGGTTGGACCCCAACACCACACGGAGCACAGGCCACCAGAGGCGGGGCGCCCCCAGGAGGGGCCGGAGGAACGCCGGGGCATGTGATGCCGCCCCTTTGAGGAAACCTTCCAGGGTTTGGGTCAGCCGGGCCGGGAAGGGATGCTTCTCGACCCGGACCAGGGCCGCCGCCAACCGGCCGGCGGCGGTGTGCCGGGGCGGCATGCTGGCGTGGCCGGCGGCCCCTTCAACGGTGATCCGAACGTTGGCGAACCCCTTCTCGGCCACCCCCACCAGGGCCACCGGCGCCTTCAGCCAGCTCAAGGCCCCCTGGGCGATGACCCCGCCCTCGTCGACCAGCCACGCCCCCTGCACCCCTTGGGCCTCCAGGTACCGGCCCAGTTCCCCGGCCCCCCGGGTCCCGCCCACTTCTTCGTCGCCCCCGAAGCACAGCCACAGGTCCCGGACCGGCTCCCAGCCGGTTTCCAGGGCCCCCTCCACCGCTTCGAGGATGGACACCAGGTTGATCTTCACGTCGAGGGTGCCGCGGCCCCAGACTTCGCCGTCGGCCTGGTCGCCGGAGAACGGTCCATGGGTCCAGGCCTCGAGGTTCCCCGGGGGCACCACGTCGTAGTGGGCCAT
>JAULBY010063531.1:0-10186 GCA_032358315.1 Ophiocytium majus | reverse complement strand
AGGTAAGCACTGGCACCATGCCAGCAGCCTCACCTGCCTAGCCCCATGTTATGTGGAGAGGTGCCACCACCTTCTCAACTGCACATCAGAACACGCCCAGCACCAGGCACAACACCCCCGGCAAAACACACATTCAGCATGCCCCCGCACTGCCAAGTCAGGCGCCACACACCCACGCAAGCTGCGGCACACACGGCGCCACTGCCGCCGCACCCCCCGCAACCCACATGGCACCCTGCCGCACACCACACGATCATGCACCAGCTTTGATTCATTGACACAGTGTACTTGAATATATACTTCGAAGTGTGTGTGTGTGTGTTTGGTGTACTTCAAATATACCATGTACGCATGCAGTACACATGGTATAAATACGTAGTACTTCTGAAGTATACTTCAGAAGTACTTCCAAGTACTTCAAGAAGGTACCGTAGTACCAGTGCACACTGCACCACACACGCAAATATCCGCCCCCCCCTACCCCCTCCGCGGCACACGCAGCGCCGGCACCACAACACACCCCGCATTCCCCGCCGGCACCGCATACTCAATGCCGCACTCCGCAAGCATGCCCTCCACCGCCTCCCGCACCGGCGCCCGCCCCCGCGCCTCCCCCCGCCCCGTCACCACCACCAGCGGCGGGCAGCTGCCGCACGCCTCCGCGCTGGCCGCGGCTCTCCCTAGCTCCACGTCAACAGCCACCAACGCCATTGCCACATTAAACAGGTGAAGGTCGAGGACGACCGCGGGAGTGCCCACGAGACCCACGGCATCGCGCCGAGACAGGCGCCGCTCGGCGCGGAAGGGCGGCAGGGCGCCCCCGACCAGGGCTTCGCGGAAGAGACGCAGCACCAGGGAGGCATCATCGCCGCCGCGCGCTGCGGCCGCGTGCGTGAGGGTGCTCCTGCTCAGCAGACGGGGTGCGGCGGCGGAGGGTGCTCAGCAAGTCGGGCGAGGGGGAGTGCGAACAGGGGGGGGGGGGGGCTGGGGGGTGGCACGCGTGAGGGTGCTCCTGCTCAGCAGATGGACAGCAGCTCACAAGTTATGATTGCATGCCAAATAGGGTAAACATACATGCAGGTACGCAGTGTACAGTGTGTTTGTATTTACAAACACTGAATATCACACTTTTGGACGTTGAAATCCGCTGCATTGTGTCGTTCTGAAGTATAACTAGGTACTGCAGAATACTACTAGTAGTACTACCGAAGTGCTTACTACTTCAGAAGTACACACTGATTCACACACCCTCGCATTAAATAATCTGTGCACCACCACCGCCTGTGCAATTGAGCTTGGGTTCTGCAATACGCCCCAAAGCACTCGCCCTGTTGCCACCTGCAACATGCACCGTCTCCACACTGCTCCATGCTGCCTTGCAGGCGCGCTAACACGCTACCTATGGGTTCGTCCGCTCAATGCTGATGACCTGCGCTCTCTGCACCCTGATGGTGCACTCTCAACACAACATGATACCCGCGTCACAATGGCAGCAGGCTAACATGGCCTGCACTTGTCTTTCTGCTTCACCACCAACGCACAAGCTGCGGCTTCACAGCACCCGTGCCACTCAGCTCGCGAGGTGTAACCGCTACGCCACTGCACACGCTGCGGGGTCTAGTGTGCACAACATTGCCAAACATGGAAGCTAGCTGCGCTCTCTACGCCCTACCGCACGCGACCCCTTGCCAGCAGCATACGCAACACACCCGCCTGAATGGTCCTGTGCCCTCTTGACCTGGCACGACCCCTGTACTGGAGTTGTGAACATGGGTCTGCCCATGGCAGCACGCACAGCTGTCATCTTGCAGCATCGTAAAAGTAAGCTTTTTGGTAATTGTACCATGTGATGGTGGCCAGGCGCATGCACACCCCACAAGCCTCCGGCGTGTCATTTTTTCCCCAGCAATGGCATTATCTGGGTTTAACAATCTGTTCGCTAAATATGATGCACTTCTACGACCAATACCCCACAGAGTTCCGTCTGGCATGTTGCCCCAGCCACGGCAGTTTCTGGGCTTAGCAGCCTTTTAGGTCTCTTTCACACAATATGCAGCGCACATGTATGCCTTGTCAATTTTCACACAAAAACAACACCACTTCATTTACCTTTGTTGTACGCCTTACACAACAACCCTTGCATACGCTGCAACCCAATCCACTACAACTCACCACGTCGACAGGTTCGGCTTCACGCCCGCCTCCCCCATGCACCGCAGCCGCGCCACCGCCCAATCCACCCGCCCCGCCGCACAACACGCCTTCACCGCCGCATTGTGCACCTCCGCCCCCGCCCTCACCCCCCTCCTCTGCATCTCCTCCAGCAGCCCCAGGGCCTCCTGCGCCCGCCCGCCCGCCGCACACGCACTCACGAGCACCGTGTAGGTGACTGCGGAGAGCGGCAGGCCTGCGACCTCCATGTCGCGTCGCAGGGACAGGGCGCCGCGCCAGTCGCCGGCCTCTGCGCGCGCACCCATGACTATGGTGTACGTGTGCGCGTTGGGCGCCACTCCCGCTGCCGCCACTGCTGCTGCTGCTGCTGCTGATGCCGCTGGCACTAGCGTTGCCGCTGCTCCTGGCGCTGCCGCTGGCGCTGCTGCTGCTGCCACTGGCGCTGCTACAGAGCCGTCGCCGCCACCGCCGCCGCCGCCGCCGCGCGCCTCCAACTTCAACCTTGCAAAATTCAACTCCACATCCGCGAACCTCCGCGCCGCGCGCAGCGCGTCCAGCAGGCGGTTCCAGCTGCGCACGTCCCTCTCCACCCCCACCGCTGCCATCTCCTCCACCACCTCCAGCGCAGCAGAGGCGTCGCCCGCCTTGGCGCACGCGTCCAGCACCGCGTTGTAGGAGACCGTTCCCGGGACGGCGCCGGACTGGCGCATGTGTTCCAGGCACAGGCGCGCCTCCGCGGCGCGCCCCTCGCGGGCGCACGCGTTGATGAGCGTGTTCCACGTCACGGCGTCTGGCGCGTGGCCTGCGCGCCGCGGTGGGGAGTGGGGTGGGGAGTTGAAGTAAAGAGGTGAAGTACAGGTGGTTAAAGTACCGTAGTTAGTTGAAGTGCGGGTGCGTGCATGTATTTATGAGCGTGTTCACGGCGTCCGGCGCGTGGCCTGCGCGCGGGGTACGGGTAAACTGAATAGTTGAAGTTTGTATTGTGAAAGAAACCAAAAAGGTGACTATTGTATTGGTCATGGAGACATGAGGGCATGCGGGCACATTTTTGATATGATACTTCCACCTATGATTGAAGTTCAGGTACACTTGAAGAACCATCAGTTGCAGCGGTTGCATGCATTTGAGAGTGTGTTCCAGGTCATGGCGTCCGGCGCGTGGCCTGCCAGGCGCGGTGGGGGTAGTTGAAGTTCTTGACTGAAGCTTGGGTACTTGACATGCTTATGTACACAGAAGTAGTACGTGAGCGTAGTTCCAGCTCACGGGCATCAGGCCTGCGGGCCGCATAGGCATCAGCTGCAGTGTGTGTGCAACTAGTTCAAGTGCGTGCTTGCAGTGCCCAGTTGAAGTTTGATACCCCCTCAACCCTTGGAGTGTCTGGTTGTGGTGCTGTGTGTCCTGCGCAGCCGCCGCGCGCATGTGGGCGTCGCAGCACATGTACTTGAAGTATTGACTGGAAGTTTGTACAACAGCTGTGGACTTCATGGGTAAAGGTGTGAAAAAGAAGTGTGCCCGACCTGTGTCCTACAACAGAAATAGTGAAGGTTACATAGAGCCTACAGAACAGAGGCAATGGTGTGTTTATCCAAATTCCGTATGGGCGTGAAAGCCGTGTGCAAACGCTGTTGACTGGAAGCAGCATACCTACACAGGTTTACGCTCATTGTACTACTTGAATTATACCTTATGTGTGCATACTTGGAGGTACATGTACATGCAGTACGTATACTTCTGAAGTACACTTCAGTGTGTGAGTGTGCAGATGAGTACTACTAGACATAAACTTCCGACTAACGTCATTGAGCGTCACCATGTGGTTGACTAATAGTATCAGTAGAGCGCAGCATGGCTGGCAAGGCTTTGTCATACACACCGTGTGCACAGAGCTTCCGTGTCCCAAGTGGAGCTGGATAAAGCACTTCCAAGTACACACATGCAGATTCTTCAGCACATGAAATGGTGTACAAGCACATACCTACAGAAGTACTGGTTTGTACACAGAAATGCATGTACTACGCAAATGTGGGTGCACTGTATACATACACATTTGGGTGTTCATGCCTTAGTATTGCATGGTGTTGTTAGACATGACCATATGCATGTGATGTGCCAATGAGGTGCACCTGCCAGGTGCATGCGATTGAGCAGCCTGCTCCAGGTTGCGCCCCCCCGCGCACGCGTCCACGGCGATGGCAAACGCATAGAAGCATACTTCAAGTACACATACTTCAAGTGCATAAACATGCCGCTGAGCTGCACCTGCGAGGTGCATGCGATTCAGCAGCCGCCGCGCCTGCTCCAGGTTTCGCCCCGCCGCGCACGCGTCCACAGCGATGGCGTACGCACACCATACCTCAGAAGCATACTTCAATTACAAACACTTCAAACCTATGCACATTCATATCAACATGCCGCTGAGCTGCACCTGCGAGGTGCATGCGGTTCAGCAGCCGCCGCGCCTGCTCCAGGTTTCGCGCCCGCGCGCACGCGTCCACGGCAATGGCGTATGTCTGTGCTGTGGTCTCCACTCCCGCCTCCTCCATCTCGTGCAGGTACACGATGGCTCCTTTCCAGTCAGCGGACAGCGCATGCGCACGCAGCACCTGGGGGGGCAGCAGGGCAGCGGCAGCGCGCAGGCATGAGCCACCACCGCGGGAGCAGCCACCACCAACGGACCACAACGAGAGGCGAGCGGGGCGTCCGAGTGGGCAGGCCGGCCCGCCATAGGATATACCGCCGTCTGGAGTCCCTACCTCATGACTCACTCTCCCCACAGTAAACCTTCGGCGGCCGTGGGAACCGGCCTAGTGGTAAAGCACCCGTTGCGAGGGAGGGACAGTGGGCTTTGCACATCTGACATTGGCGATGATATTACTTCAGAATAACTACAGACGTGTGGCATTACATATAGGTCTGTTTTCACATGTGGTAATGGCAGTGGACATCACCACGGGTTTTGAGGGCTCAGGACGCTGCGAATACTTGAGCGGTCAAGCGTTGGTAGCAAGTGAAACAGAGGTTGCCAATGCTGTGGCTGGGAGAAAAGGACACGCTGAAGCCCGTGCACAATGTAGCCACTGGTTTCTACACCAAGAATAAACCACCCTGCACGCGCTGGTCAGCAGCACTGAGGGCTAAGGATGCTACATAGAGGACAATTATCAATCAGGGTTACTTGCGCGGTGCCAAGGCGACAGGTGACCATGTACAAACTGCTGAAAATCAATCACCTGCCCATAGCAGTAGCTCCAGAAATCCGGTGGCACTGCCTCCGCTGCCGCCTCGGGTGTGTCATCAGTAGCGCCAAAGGTCTCATGCGCGTGCCGCAGCAGTGCCACCACGTGCCGGCGCCTGCCCGCCCGGGCCATAGCTGCCATGGCCGACTTGAACATCACGGGATCGGCCGCATCAGTCGACACAAGGCGGGCCAGGGCCTGGTCCCAATGCTTCCTTCCGAGCAGCTGTATCACTGCCTTTTTCTGCTGCTGCCGCTCCAGCTGTTGCTGCTGCAGGGAGACTGGGAGGAGGCTGGTGGTGCTGTTGCGTGTGATGCCTGTGGCGGCCAGAGGCAGCAGCAGCTGCTCTGCCTTGGTGGCAAATGCCCTGTTGCTGATGCTGGGCCCCCAGTGTGAATTTAGCGGACCGCAGTGATGGTGCCCCTGCTGCTGCTGCGTCTGCTGCTGCTGCTGCGCCTGCTGCTGCTGCCCGCGCCGCCGCGCCTGCTGTACATGTCGTTGCTGCTGCGGCTGCAGCCTGAAGCAGGAACGGCAGACAGGTCGTGGCGCCCTGCTGGTGAGCCCAATCAGTTCGGAAGCAGACGACCAGCGTAGCAGTGACACGACAGCAGATGCTGCTGCTGTTGCTGCTGCCGACGCTGCCCCACCGCTCATCCCGCCCCCCTGCAGGCACTCTGTGGCACTCTCTCTCGGAAAAAGTGTGTGTCAGGGATGTACACGGTTCAGGTCCATATTACGTGTCAGGGCCAGTTCACGGTTCAGTTCAGGTCAGAACTGAGCTGACCTGTGTGGTGCACCCAGTCCCACCTGACCTGACCTGACCTGACCTGTGAAGGCTGCCGCTGACCTGACGTGACCTGCTGGCAACGCGCGGTGACCTGGGTTGAGCTGCTCTGGGACTGCGCGGCACCGCTGCTGACCTGACCGTGATCCAGCTGCCGTTGGTGCTTGTTTGCCCTGCCTTGCGCGCACGGCTCCTGTGATCCGCCTCCTACCGCTCCCTCCCCCCCCAGGGCTGCCCCCCCTCCACGGAGCAAACCGATTTCAAATTCACACCACAACACACAGTGTCACACACAACACTTTGCTGCCATGCCACCAGCAGCGCCAGCCGGTGCACCGGCGGGCGCGCCCGCTGCTGCACCTGCGCTCGCTGCCGCGCCTCTGCCACGGCCTCAACAGCGGCAGCCGCAGCTGTCCTTTGTACCAACAGCGCCAGCGTTGGCGCCTACTGCCGCCAGCAGCAAAGAGGAGTCACCTGTATGGCAGTACTTCAAGCGCATCGAACCCGACGATGACGGCAAGGACGTGGTGTGTACTGTGGCAAAAATGCAAGCCAATGGCACCCGCGGCACGTGTGGTTATCGCATGAAGGCGCCTCCACCAGAGGCTGGCACCGGCAACTACTACAGGCACCTGAAGAAGCACCCGACAGAATGGGGGGCGGCAAAGGAGGCGAGTGCACGATCTAGCACTGCGCGCGCGGAAGTGGCTGCGGCGTTCGCGATCAGGAGTGGTGCGCAGCCGACGATGGATGGCGTGCTCGCCATGTCTTCGGCCGTGCGGGCTGTGCACGATCGGCGCTACGTCATCTGGTGTGCCATCAACCTGCGCCCGTGCACCATGATCGAGGAGGATGGCTTGAAGATTTTCCTGGGCGGCTTTTCGCCAGCCTACGTATCCCAGGTGTGGCTCAGCATCATGCTGTGTAGGCTGGTAGTGCCGCCGTGTGCGGTGCGTTTAACACTGTTGCATCTGCATGTTGTTGTTCTCTTGTGTAAAGCTTCGTGGCCTGACTGCAGCGAGAGTCACCTTTTTTGTCAATGACCCCGGGTGCGCGCGCTGTGTGCGCTGTTCTACTTTCGCATCGCAGACCATGCACCGCACCACCTTCGACAACATCCTGTGTGACCTGTACGCAGAGGTGAAGGATGCCGTTATCACCAAGCTGGCGGCTCAGCGTGTGTTCATCGGCGAGGAGGCGCCCTTTTGTGCGCTGCAGACGGATTTTGGCACAGAGTGCAAGACCAGCTACTGCACCCTCTCTGTGAGCTACTACGACAGCAGCGTTACTTTCCAGCGCCATGCGCTGGCCACCCGAGCGTTTCCTGGGTCCCACACTTCAGAGCAGGTAATATAATAATTGTGGTAAACGCATGCATGTGCACAGTGATGCAGTGCGCACCTGAATAATTATTGTGTGTGCTGTACCGCACATGCTAAATGATGTGAGGCAGCAACAGCTGTAATGTCTTCTAGAAGTATATTATGAAGACATTTGACTTGAATCATTATGCTCAAGGCCTCAGGCTACCACGCCTGGCACCATTATTTTACATACTGCACAAGGCCGCCATCATTCTCATCATCATGATGAAGGCATTGCTGCTGCCCATCTTGCTGCTGACAGTGTCCATCTAAGTAGCATTATCAAGTGATTTGAAGCAATTTCCTGTCTGCATGCTGCCTGTGTACACTGGCAGTTCGCGCAGTGGATTCGCGCGCTGACTGCAGAGTGGTTTGGGGGCTTCATGGGTGAGGGTGTGCTGCCGGAGGATGTGTTTGTGGGTGGCACTGTGGACCAGGCTGGCAACGTCAAGAACGCGCTTGCCCTCTGCAACATCCCGGCGATCGAGTGTGCTGCACACCGCCTGAACACATGTGTGCAGTGGGCGGTGGGCTTGGCAGGGACAACGGACAAGCATGTGACTATCCAGAACCCGGCCACGAGGGCGCTGATCGGCAGAGTGGGCAACATTGTCAGTCACTTCAACTTCTCCACCGTCTCGAACGACAGCTTCAAGGACACCCAGGACCGCCTCAGCGCCCAGCTGTTCACGGAAGGAGGCTGCCCACCTGACGCGGTCAACCTTATTGACCGCAATGATACGAGGTAATACCACTATAATAATTGCACCTGCCTGTGACGTGCGCGACTGCCATGGCAACATGTGCCATTTCATGCATCACTGCTGCTGCAGCTGTTGAAGTAATGCTAGTAGAGCTGTGTAATGTTGAATTGACGTGCTGAACGACTGCCGCCATGACTGTGCTGGTGCTGCATGTGCAGGTGGGGCAGCTTGCACAGCATGTGCAAACGTGTGGCTGAGTTGGAGACAGCCCTCGTGTCGTACCTGACAGACGCGCGCAAGCATGCGCTGGTGCTGAGCAAACGTGATGTGCTGGAGGTACGTGTGCCTACTGCTGGTACCAGCCTGCCACTCGTGATGCAGGAAGTGTCATAGATAGGCTAAGCATAAACATGGCACTGTACTGAAATGATTCATGCTGTTTCTGCTTACTGCCATGGTCATTGGGGCGAAGTCATCATGTGTGTGCATCAATGCTGTCACCACATCGTGTTCCTCGCTGTACTGTGTACAGGCTGGCTGGAACGTATACTGCATTACTAGAAGTTGCTGAAGTATAAATGCTTCCTGTATCTTATGCAGGTGCGTGAGCTTGTGAGCATCCTGGAGCACGTCATGGCTGTCACCCAGCGCATCCAGGGTGGATCTGGCGCGCTTGTCAGCCAGACCACATATCTGCTCTCGCGCTTGCGACACTTCCTGCAGAAGCGCACCTTCGACGTCTACAGGTTTGACCGCCACGCAGCCACTGACGACCCCAGCGATGACGAGTCGGAGTGTGACGAGGAGGTCGATGTTGTGGAGCGCGACTCCCTCATGCCCCCTACGCAGGAGCTGCTCAGGATTCTCTGCAAGGAGATCGACAAGCGGTCGCTGGGTAAGGCGCGGGACACCGTGGAGCGGATGGCAGTCATTCTGGACCCGCGCTTCAAGGACAAGTTCCCGGAGCTGTTTGCAGACATGGATGGCACCAGCGGCGTGGACGTCGCCAGGCAGGAGCTGCAGGAGCGCTATGAGCGGCTGGCCGGCGATGCGGCGGAGCCAGCGGCGGCGGCGGCGGCAGCCGCTCCAGCAGCTGCGGCTGCGCAGCCCAGGAGCTGCGCGTCAAAGCGCAAGCGCATGAGCTTCCTTGATAGCGAGGACGCGCATCATGCTTTTGTGCATGCACGTGCAGCACAGCGCACTCAGCAGCAGACTGGTGCAGATGCGCCAGAGTGGCGGCGGTACCTTGCAGAGCCCCGCGAGCCCATGTCCCATGGCTTCGACGTTTCTGGGTACTGGCGCAACAGAAACACGGAGCACCACAACGCAGACACTGGCATTTGCACTGCAGCAGAGTTTCCAGTACTGTGTCGCATTGCATGCCAGCACATGTCCATTGATGCCAGCAGCTGTGAGGCAGAGCGCAATTTCTCGGCACTCGGCCACTTGCTTGACAAGCTGCGCACCAGGCTGTCCCTGTTCAAGGTTGAGTTCATGATGTTGATCAGGTTGAACAGGCATTTGATAAAGGAGGTGGCGCGTGTGGATGCCATGAGGGTAGCACGCAAGGCAGTTTACACCATGCAGCCAAGCGGCGCAAGTGCATAAGCACATGCCATCCCCCTCTTTCTTATGTGCAGTGGATCTGTCAGTGTCAACTGCTGCTGTGTGACCTGTGTGAACTGTGACAAGCTGCCTGAACTGTGACTGAACTGTGACCAAACTGCGTAGCATGACCTGACCTGACCTGAACTGTGCTCACGGCGTGACCTGACCTGATCTGACCTTGTGTGCACCCATGACCTGACCTGACCTGAACTGTGCCCAGCAGCGCAGCACCCTTGACATGACCTGATCTGACCTGTACCCCTGTGGATGGGACCTGTTATTGAACTGTTGCAGTTCTGTGAACCGTGTACATCCCTG
>JAULBY010063520.1:0-10189 GCA_032358315.1 Ophiocytium majus | reverse complement strand
CTGTCTGATTTCCTGGTCACACGCACCGTGTGCAAAGGGCTTTCCGCGCCCTAAGCGGAGTTTAATAAGAGTACATTAGCAGCGGCATGCACCATTGCCGTACGACAGCTCAATCGAAGAGCGCGGTTGCTGACCATGAACGCATTGCTGTGCTGGACTGCACTTCTATGGCTGGACGGCGCTTGTTGGCACCACAACTGTGGCGGGAAAAACTGTGCAGCTTTTCTGGGCAGCTGGGCGATGGCGCGGCCATGTACCTGGGCGAGGTGGCGAACGGCAATGGCGAGCGGTGGGAGATGCAGTTCAAGGTGCGGCCGGGCATATTTATTGTCATGCACATGTACACACTTCCAGGAAGTTATAGTACATGTATGTACTTGTATGTGTCCCAAGTATGTGGTGCACGTTGTGAGTTGGCGCGTACTATGCTGTGCTTCGCTCGGTGCAAGGCACGCGGCTGTGCTATTGCGCATGTAGGTGGCCATACGCGCTGCAGGAATGGAGTTGGCGGCGGCTGTGGTCGAGTGCACACCTTGTCATTGGTGTCTTTTAGGCAAACAGACTTGGACGCCCGCACTAGACTCTCATCCTAAGTCACAGCACCTATTGATTTGCACAAGTTTGTGCGTGTGCATGAGCCCAGGCCACGCATGCACGTAGCATGTAGCAGTAAAGTGGCCATCCTGTAGTGTATGCGAGTGTGTTGGGGCGCATGTCGAGTATGAGACAGGTGGACAGGCTGAGCACGGCACCTGTGCATTGCTTTGTGATCGTGTCCACAGCACATTTCCTGTTTTTTCCAAGTGACTTGCCGACATCGCGGTCAAATGTGGGGATGGGTGCCTGCCACTGTCAGTGTGTGCTGCATGCCGTGCACAACCCCCCGCCAAAAAACATGTAGCGGGCACAACCGATATCATAAACCAACCAGCTGTTGAAAGCGTGCTCAACCCTCGATGTTGACAGCTGTAGACTGGTCCACGAAGTTTTTGGCGGCCTGGCAGGCCACTCACACAGGTGCAGGCATTGTGCTGGGACAAAGTGGCCGTGAAGCGCGCATTTTGGCGGGTGGGCTGTGCCACCGCCACGTGTACAGTCAACTGCTGGTAGGCGTCCAACATACATCGAACTACATCGAACTACATATGCTTCTGACATGCTCACAGTAGTTTACTACTTCGCACTTGTGGCCGTGCAAGTGCCCACGTCATGCATGCCAGCATGAAGCAGCTGCTATGTGCGCCCCCCCATAGACACACTCACAGCTTTGCACGAGCAGCATTGAGAAGCGTCGCGAGCAAGAGTGGCCGGCAGGCCACAGCTCGAACTGCCAGGCCACAGCTCGAACTGCCAGGCCAGTAGTACATGAATACACAGTAATGTGCTTGTGATGTGCTGGATTTCATGTACTTCTGAAGTAGTATTATTAGTGATGGGTCACGGCGTATAATTTTTGCATTATACGCCGTATAACGTATGTAAATATGCCGCATAATGTATACAGATGGGCGTATTTAGACGACAAATATGCCGTATATCGCGTTTTGGGGCGTAGAAATACGCCGTATTCTGTACAACGTATAAAATACGTTATACGCCGTGACCCATCACTAAGTATTATGCATATGAATACTTCTGTGGTACAAAATAATGATAATAATAAATAATGTGCTTGTGATGTGGTGGATTTCATGCGTGCTGTGAACATGTGCAGGGCGCGGGTCCCACCCCATACAGCCGGCGTGGCGATGGCCGCAAGGTGCTTCGCTCAAGCATACGCGAGTTTTTGTGCAGCGAGGCCATGCACTATCTGGGCATACCCACCACAAGGTACGATGGGATGTGTTGCGCTGGCTAGTGAAACGGTAAATGTACTTCATGGTATATTTTTTCGAGTACTTGACAGAGTTCGCATGCTAGTGAAGTTCAAGAGTCCAAGCGTACCACGTAGTACTTCTACTACTGTAGTATATTTTAGGAGTGCAAAATAGCGTGCGATTGAACATGTTGCTGCTGTCAGCTCACTTCAACACTATCTGCCGTGTACAGTAGTGATGTTTGGCAGTGAGGCCATCAACACCTCAGTGAAACCCACCACAACATGGAGCACACCCACACCTGATTGAAGAACCTGCTGGGCAGCGCAGCTGTACTGCCAAACGTTGTGATTTGATTAGGTCTCTTGGAGCAGCGCACGATACATGTTGTTGCAAAGGCAGCACACTGTTACGGTCACCCTGTCACACTGTCACACTCCAGTTTTGCTCTTACTACCAAAAGTACTTGCAGCGATGCTTGGAAGTGACGCCATACGCCAGCCGGCCTGTACAAGCGCAACACAGGGACCCACCCACAGCGCACTTGTGCTCCCTCTCAGCTACAAAATGCTACTACTGTAGTACGATCAATAGCACCAAACCAGGAATCATGAATATGCTTCGAAGTGTATACATGATCTCATGTAGTTTCTACGTCAAAGTGCCTAAACACTGTGCATGTGGGCTCAAATCAGTTCTCCACCCCCTGCATGGTAAATGAAACCAGTACTGAATCTGACCTCTCTTGCCCCCCCCCCCACCCCACCGTCACCGCCACCACTCTCCGCTGCCTCAGGGCGGCCTCCATCGTGACGTCTGACACTCTGGTGCAGCGCGACCTTTTCTACAACGGCAACGTCATCGACGAGCGCGCGAGCATCGTTCTACGCGTCGCGCCCACGTTCCTGCGCTTTGGCTCGTTCGAGATTTTCAAGGCGCCGGACGTCATGACGGGGCGCCGCGGACCCAGCGCGGGCAACGTGCAGCTGCTGCAGCAGGTGCGGCGTTCGCCAATACACTGTAGTTGTGTTAGTTTTAGTATTAGAACTAGTCTTCATGTTGCCAAAAGACTACTTGTGTGTGGTGTGGGTGCGCGGGGCTGGCGCAGGGGGGACGCTCCCTTTCGTCCACACGGAAGCAGGCGCTCATTATTTTGCACCCGCCGCAACGGTCACCGCACGCTGGCCACTCCGGTACACCGCCAGCCGACTGACCAGCTACCAGTTTCCAGCCTCCTATATATTCGAACTACATTGTCATATGTACCTCGAAGTACATGTTACTGCAAATCGTGGTACATCCATCACCGCAAACTCTGTCTGACAGGGGGGTTGTTATGTCAGGTCCTGTGCATGTTCTGGCATGGCGCTGCTGTCACGCCAATCTCTTGCCCACCGGCGCCTGCTGCTGACATGCTCAGCAGATCACCCCCCCTCCCCTCCGCTCACACGTCACTGCCGCTGTGCGCCTGCCCCGCGCGCTACGCACTGCACTGCGCGTTGCAGATGCTACGCTACTCCCTGGAGACCTTTTTCCCTGGCGCATGGGAGGTGGCACAGGGGCCTGGCGGGCTGCCCGCGGGCACGCTGGCCATGTATGAGGAGGTGGTCAGGAGGACGGCGGAGCTGGTCGCGATGTGGCAGGTGAGCCGCAGCGACCCCGGCACATATGTACGGTATATGGCTGTTGCATACTACATACGTAGTACTTTGAAGTATATGCACATAAACCCATACTTCAGTAGTGTGGGGCATGTACTTGAAGTAGTACCTACCACCATGGAACTTCAATTTTTAGGTGTGTGGAAGTATGGTAACGGCACTGCGTGCCCAGCCAAAGGTGCGTTGCGCGTCGCCTTATGCCCGGGATTGCGGGCATGCCCGGGATTGCGGGCAGCAGGTGCATGGCTGACAGCACCCCACATGCGTTAATGACAGACTCCTGCTGCCACATTCTAGCTATTCCAACACTCAATACAGGCCTCAGTGCGACCCGCTGCTGCCCACACCACCATCCCATCATTTACGTGCGGCCATGCGATGGTTTGCATTTGCGCCCATCCACGCCTCAGATCACCTATGCATGCGGCTGGCACCGTCGCCCATTCCATGGCTACAAGTGTGCTCTACAAACGCTTGTTGCGACCCTTATCCCTTGCTGGCCCGCCACGTCTGCTTCTGCCCCGTCTGACCACACACATGTGGTGCGGTGGCCGCAGTGCGTGGGCTTCACCCACGGCGTGCTCAACACGGACAACATGAGCCTCCTGGGGCTGACCATTGACTATGGGCCGTATGGCTTCATGGAGCACTTTGACCGGGACTATGTGCCCAATGGCAGCGATGGAACGGGCCGCTACCGCTACCAGGACCAGCCAGAGGTGCGCTCGCCCGCGTGACACCATGCGAGCAATGCTGTCTGGATTTTATGCAGTCAATGAGGACAAGTAAGTCATCGCACCCGCATAGCTTGACATGGAGTGCTGGCTGCAATTGGTGCTATTAAGATGCCAATGTAGCCCCATGGGTGACATGGCCTCGCTGCCCCTAGCTGCCTACCTTTGGCGCGCTGTCAACCTGGCACTTTGCTGAGTCACAGCCACACGTTATGGTCCTGTGCTCGGCCAAGGCATTGTCACTTTATGCCAAGCAGCACGCCGCTGCCGGCATTGGAGAAGGAGACGTATTCAATGCTCAATGCCGTGCCTGAAAGCTAACGTGTGGCTGCCACTTCCAAAAGCCTGCGCCTGCGCGCCATGCTTTTGCAACTGCTCTGCTGTGCCATCACTGGAGACCGCCGCACATCCCGCCTATTGTGAGCATTCCTGCCATGCCACACACGACTGCCATGCTCCCCATGTCCTTCCCCACCACCGCCGCCACACCACGCCCTAAGCCACCCGCACACTACACCCCACCTGCACTGAAAGTGTCTGTGCAAGTCCCATGCACTGCTGTTGCGGTTGACGCCTGCCGCCTTGCCTCTCACTAATGGTGCACCCCCCCCCCCCCTTTGCAGATCTGCAAGTGGAACCTGGGAATGTTCCTCGAGGCGCTGCAGCCCGTGCTGCCGCGCGACGCCGCGGAGGCCGCGCTGTCGAAATACGACGAAATATACGAGAGCGCGTACACGTCGCGCATGCGCGCAAAGCTGGGCCTCGCCTCCACCACCGCTGATGATGCGGCGCTGTTTGTGTCCCTGTTTGACACCATGGCGGCGACTGCTGCTGACTTCACGGGCACCTTCCGCGCCCTCATAGACTTTGTTGAGAGTGAGTCAAGCACAGCGGCAGTATAAGTGCCTATCATGTTGGAGTTACAGTAACCGTAATGATCATCGGTATCTGATTCACCACAATGATAGTTTGTGATTGTGAACATGACACTATGTGGTATTTAGGTTCAACGAGATACTCAAGTACAATATTTGGTGCCACCCGTTGCTGCCGTTTCACTGCACGGCCCTGCTTGCGCACAAGTGTGGGGGTGCTGTCGGTGTGGGTGGCGTGCTGTTTCATGCCCTCCCCGCCTTGTTCCGGCCGCATGTCAGCCGCACCTCAGCACATGCTCTACAGCTTTTACAAAGGGTCGCCGTGAGCACGGGGAAACTGTGGCTTGTGTCATCCAGTGCCCGCTTGCAGGTGTACATTTGCCTTGCCATCGACTGCACTGTGTCGCGTGTTTCGTGGGCACTGCTTGGCATGAACAGAGGGGGGGGGTCCAGTTGGCAGCACCTACCTGCTCTTCGCTGTGACTCAGCAGCTTGTGCGCATTGTAGCAGCAGAGGTATGGCGTTGTCCCCCACCAGTGCAGCTAAAACATGACGTACCTGCCCTGCATCATGCCGAGCCACTGCAGGTGCACGTGACAAGAGCGCCATCGAGGCGTCAGTGGCGGCGCTCTCTCAGATCTGCGCATCCCCCGATGTGAGTCCGCTGCTGAGCACGTGCAGCCGTGCTGCTACATCAACTTCAACATCTGCCGCCTCAGCATGTGCTCCACTGCACGTGCCTGTGTCTGTGTGTGTTGTGTGAATGTGCGGCCATGCCCTGGGACACAGCACACGCGGCAATCACGCCGAAGGGGTCTAGACCCCTTTGATCACGCCGTGCATCCATGGTTTGCCCTTCACGCCTCACACCTGCCCCCTCTCCCACCAGTGTACCACTTCATAAAAATACATACTTCTAGTATTTTCGCACCTAAACACACGACGTGCCTGCGCTCTTCCCGCCTACCCCCCTACCCCCCCGTCCCCCTCCCAGGTCCTGTCCCGCAGCATAGCGCGTGCTCAGCGCATCGGCCGCCCTGGAGCGCCCCCCGAGCGCCTGCGTGCCCTGTGGGCGCTGGTGCAGACAAACCCAGAGGCTGTCGCAGACAGGTTTGGCGCGCCCATCGAGGCCATCATTGCGGACCTGGAGCCGGAGATGCGCAAGGTGGAGGCGGCAGAGGCAGCGGCGGCGCGCGCGGTGCGCCTCAAGGGCATGGCCGCTGATGAAAAGGTGGGCGAGATGGCGCTGGTGGCACTGTGCAGAGTTGCAGCTGCTGCCGCGGTGGGTGACATGGCGCACGCAGTGGGCAGGCCGGCCCGCCATAGGGTATACCGCCGACTGGAGTCCCTAATTCACGCAACTGGTGGCAGTGTGGGCAGCTGCTGCCGGGGGGGGTTGTTCATGGGCGCATGCAGGCGGCGGCGCCAGTTGTGTTGTAAGCTGCTGTGTGGGGTGGGAGTCGTGAGAGGCATGGACAGGCAATGGCTGTGCGTTTTGTGTTGTTGCTGGTGTGCGGCGCTGCCAGAGAGGGTGACTCATGATGCCTGGCATGCGTGTGAGGTGCATGTGTGCCTGCTGGCGTCAGCTGCCGCAGCACCCCTGCAACAGCGATGCCTTAGCTGGCACTGCTGCCACAACGTCTCAACAAGACCCTGTTCGCCTCTCAACCGGTGCCCCCCGCCCTTCCGCCGACACCGCACCCGCGCCACTTGCACATACCCACCCACACAAAACCCATCACATTTCCACCTTACCTACAATCGTTTGTGGGTACCACGCTCTATCTCTGCAGGCGGAAGAGGACAGGCGCGAGTGGACGCGCTGGCTGACGACCTACGCAGCGCGCATAACCGCCGACGCCGGCGCAGCCCCAGAGGCGCGCGCCGCCGAGATGCGCGCCGCCAACCCCGCGCATGTGAGTACAAGCGCCTGGCGCTGCGCATGCACGCCAGCCAGTGCAGCGGCATGTCGCCATGGCCGTTGTGGCCGCTGTGCCGTGATCGCCAGCAGAAGTGTAGGGGGGGGAAATCACGGCAGCCGCACAGCGCGCGCAGGGAGTCCTGGGAACACACGGGTCTGCAGGAACAGAGTGAGCGTGCGCACTATGATGGTTGACACTTATGTATGTGTGCCTGCCGCCTCAGCCTACAGCCAGGAGCATGCACTGCCCAACGCTGCCACATCCTGCCGCTGGCGGACCGACGCCGCTGCGCACACCCACCACTGCGCACACACGTTTGTTGGCATGTGCTATCACCGCCTTGCCTCACCCCAACCCCTCCCCCCCCCACACACCATGCCCCCCCCCCTGCAGGTGCTACGCAACTGGCGGGCGCAGGAGGTCATTGCTGCAGCGGAGGCGGGCGACTATGCGCCCGTGCGCGCCGAACTGGAGGCCCTGACACGCCCCTTTGCCGCCGAGCCGGGTGTTGACACGCCCACGGGTGTGGGGGGAGGTGCGGTGGTTGTGAAGCCACCGGACTGGGCTGCGGACCTCATCTGCACGTGCTCCTCGTGAGGGCTGCTGGCGCAGTGGTGGTGAAGGGCGGTGCGTTACGGGAGACGTGCGCTGTGTCAGCGGCCTAGTCGGAAAAGCCTGATAGCGTAAGCTGCAGTTGCAGGGGGAAGCAGCGTAGCCAGTCCAACGTACTATGCCTTGATGCGCGCAAGGCGTGTTGAAGCGGGGCCATGCGTTGCAGGCACCACAGCTCAGCGCCAGCTGCTGGCTCCGGCGCGCCGTGGTGCGGCTGCACCATGGCTGCAGCATGTTGCGCAGCTCTTGTGTGGCAGACCGCGCCAGGGCGATGCATTATTTACACTGCGGTCGATCGCCGCGAGTGGGTGGACCACTGCGGTGTTGCGCCCAGCCTTTGCGTTGCAAGAGGTTTTTGCCGCCAACCAAGCCTGCTTGTGCGCACTCCAGGGTGCCGGTTTTGTAAGACGCGGCACCTGCCCCTGGAGCGGCAATGCTCCGTTAATGGGCTGCATGGAGCAGCAAGTGGCAGCTACACTATGCAACGGCTGCTTCAAGACGGGTGAAGAGAAGGTTTCATTTAGCACAATGGTGCGTATTTTGTGAAGTGTGGGAGATGGTAGCATGGTGCAGCCACCGAGACAGCAATATCAGCCCAGCTGTTGCAATAAGCTCTGGTGCGCTGCTGTGGGAGAGGGCTTACATGCTGCATTGCCGCATGCGTCGCGCCAGCCAGCATGTACATAAACATGTGTCCACGAACGGCATGCTGGTGCGTGCATGGCTCTTGCACTGGTGCCAGTGCATGCTGCCTGTGGTTGGTGCCTTGACATGTGTCAGTCACTGCGGTGCGTATCACTGGGGATTCCGAAAGCATCACCAACAATGCCGTAAGCAAGCATGACATGCAGCACCCGTTGACGTGCACACCATTGCAGTGCAGTGTGTACAACGCGCGTGCAACAGCGGCAGTGAGGAGGAAGACAAGTGAGACACACAACCAACGGCAAGCAGTGGTTGGGAAGATTGTGGCGGATTTGTGATGTGTCTCAGTGCGTAAACTGTGGCCCTTGTGCAGACGGGATAAGCGCACATCGCACATGCAGGTCAGTCACAGGCGGCTGCCACACTTGCACTTGAGGACGTCCAGAGATTGAGGGTATGTCGTGAATGTGAGTGCGCCCGTGGCAGCAGCAGGCTAGCAAGCAGCATGTGCGGAACATGACCGCATTGCGCAGCTGGCCACTTCATGCTGTGCTTGGCCACCTAACATGGTGGTGTGCTTGGCCCACCAATCGCGCTGCACCTGCCATGACACCACATTGGCGCTAGCTGCAGCGCTGCTGCAACAAGCATCGCAATGACGCGACGGCAGACAAGCACGGCCGTTTTGCCATGGGTTGGTGGCAGCGCTGGACTGTCTGCCGCCCTGTCCCCAGGGCGTAGACAGCTGCTGAGCGGTAATGGCAAACATCTGCTGAGCAGCAGCAGTGTCCGTCGACCAATCACCACTAGTCGCGCTGCCAGTACATGGCAAGCTGCGCACTGTGTCTGCCACATATGTTGACCTTTCTCTCAAAGTGCCCTATACAGCGCCCTTGACACCTTTGAACGTCCCCTGAGGGTTGCGGCGGCGCTGCTGCTGCCGCACATGTCGGTGAGGGCCCTCAGCAGCTGGGCGTCAGCTGCGCTGCAAGCACTGCTGAGCATGACCAGAAATCGGCAAGGCACTAAGACCCCCGCCCCCCCCCGTTTCAACAGTACAGCGGGCGGTAGATGTCTGGCAAGTAGTCACTCTTGGCAGCACTGGCCACCCTCTCCACCACCACCTCCAGCTGTGCCCCGCCAGTGTCGTCCACCTCAAGCAGGCGTGCTGGCGTGGGGTAGTCGCTAAGAAACACTCGGATTTTGCTGCTGTGCGCGGGCAGCGGAAACTCGGCCGCTTCTGGCAGGGGTGCCACAAGTATGCTGCGGGACACGGAGGCACACATGGAATGGAATGGGGGCGCTTTTGTGAACACCATGGCATGCAGCATCTCAACGATGCGAAGGGCACTGCATGTGGGGATAGTCGTATGTGTCAAATATGCCTGCAGCTGCCTTGTTGGCTGAGTGCCTTGTTTGGCGCCAACGTCCTCCTACAGCGTAACGACCTCAACACATGCGCCTCTTTTTTTGACGGCAGCATCCTACTACTGTACAGCACTACACCTTTAACAGTGTTTGCAAAGCACGTGACACAGGGTTGATGGTAAAACGCGCATTGCACCGGCACCGCGCCGAAGCGCCCACGCGTACACACTGCTTCTGCTGCACTGCTGTTGGCTCTTCTACTGCCGGATGTTGTTGCTGCTCCTCCTCCTCCTGCCCCTGCTGCTCCTCGGCACAACCCATTCTAGTCCGTCCACCAACGCATCCACGCACCAGCTTCACTGCGCTTGGACCGCTCCCTCTGTGACCTTCCCTCCTACTGCTGAGCACCGCCACTGACCACAGCCCATCCCACACCCTGCACACCTTTCCGCAACCCAACACATCCCCTTGCGGTACTGCCGCTGCGGCCGCTACGACCAGCGCTGCAGCCTCTACCCCCCCCCCCCCCCCCCCCCCCCCCCCCCCCCCCCCCCC